>JAPYZE010000287.1:0-60093 GCA_030522805.1 Leptomastidea abnormis
ATACTTTTTAAGAATACCCGATACTCCAGCATCGATTACTTTTGGTTTACTCGATTATTTTACTTGGATACTTTTTTCGAGTATCGCCCATCCCTAGCCGCCTCCCGCCTGCCGTTTACTACTCATCATAACTCGTTGGAGTAAGAGAGACAAAGGTAATAGCTATATGTATATAGAGCTGATTCTAGGAAAAAGTGTATATGCCTGGTTCGGGATCTAGGGAATTTTACTTTGTGTTCATTCAAGAAGCAAATGCACTATGCAGCAGTTATTTATACCTATGTAAGTACTTATACCAAAGTTATATTTTAATGAAACAACATTAAGTACTGACGATGGCTTTGAAAAGAAACAAGAGTTTTATACTTTTTCAATCTTTTGTTTCAAAAAACAACAGTAAGTTTGGGCAGATCCTATGTGTTTATAATTTCCTGTGGCACTATGATTACTTAGCTGCCTTTTTTCAATTAATTTGAATAATTTTTAAGTCAAGTACTGTTCAATTAGCTACAATATGTATTTAATATCTTAAATTTTCAATTATATAGTTATAAAAAAAAATTTTCAATGGAAAGAATTTTGAACTAAAGCAGGTGTTTAAAAAAAAAAATAGAATTCAATATAAGAAGTTTTTATAAAAAATTAATTTATTCATAATTTTCCTAAAAAATATTTTTAAATACATTCACTACTATTCTTCTTCATCATCATTAAATGATAACACTGTTTTCACTGGTTTTGATGACTTTTTCTTTTTTACTGTTTTTGGATTTGTAAGTTCTTTGGAATTTGGATCTGTATCTTCACTAATGTTTTTTCTTTTGAAAATTACCCTTTGCGATAAGTCTGCTTTTTCAATCACTTTATCTATAAAAAAAAATATGTAATTAATAAAAATGATAAATTTACTAAAAATTATCAAGTAAACAACTATAAGTAATTTAATTAAGTGCCTTCTTTTGGTGCTGTAGTTTTGATGTGGAAATTAGCTTCTTCCTCTGTTAAGTCTCCTTCGTTCATTACAACAACAACAGGTTTTTCATCTTCACGATCTTCGCAGTCCTCGTCCACAATTTTTGCTAATTTCTCTTTCTTTAGATGGAAAGAAAATGTATGACTTTATTGGTAGAAAATTTATTGATATATATTTTATTAACCAATTATTTTAATAAATTATACCTTTGTGTCAACACTTGGTCCCTCAACATAGCCTGCTTGTTGTTTCAGTCTTGTTAAAAATGCTGGTTCTGCTGGTTTTGTAAACAAAATATTGTGTTTTTTCTTGGAATTCATATTTAAACAGTCAGCTTTATGATTTATAAGTTATTTAAAAATAAATTTTGTTGCTACCTTATAAAATATAAACATTGAACTGATATGTTGTGCAAAGAAACTATACTACCAAGCTTTTTAAGTCCTCTTATACTGACATCTTTTGGCAAAGCTACAAATTATTAAAGTTTAGTCGATAAACCAGAAAGTTAATGATTACAAAAATAAATTTGATAAAATAAAAAAAAACAACTTTTCTGAATTTTCAATTTACTGCATAATAAATTTTTTTTTTACAATTCTAAAGAATTTGTTGTGTGAAGTAAGTTCCATAAAATATTTATGAAATTTCTGAAGAAAAAAAATTCTTTCCAATTTTCAGATAGTGCAGATACCTAGCGACGGAATAATGAATCTCTACCAGCGGGACATTTAACCACTACTTATAGTCAATGAGACCATCAACATTCACCAAGATCAAGGTACATACAATTGAAGGCATAATATGATATGTATTTGTAAAGCAATTTATTTAAATATCCGTACAATATACGTATAAAGTATGTATATATAAGGCTCGCGTGTGTAACGGCCAGGCAATGTACAAAGCTGACAAGACGTGTAGGCCCCTGGGGAAAGTAATCTCAAAGCCTCGTTATTTCCAGGCTGTTGGCGGATCGCTGCTTAGCCGAGTCGGAGTGACTGGAGCGTCGATGCCTGCTTTGGGCAGGATGGCCCTCCGAGCGAAATGACTCGTTCTGCCGCCTGTGCTTTTCCAGCTGGACCGCTATGAAGCGCGGGGTCGGTCCGTCCAGGCATTCGCAACTGAGGGTCGCGTCAAGCTCGCTCGGATATGGCGAGCCGATCAGCAGACTTTCCGTCGACTTGGTTGGCTGAAAGTGACGTCCGCCACCCGAGTACACCTGGGTACTCGAGGTTCTTCGTTGTGCTTGATTATGTTGCTGCTGCTGCTGCTGCTGTGATGCAGAGCAACTGGAAGTGGGAGTTTTTGCGCGTCCGTGATGCGATGAGGATCCTGAAAAAATTGGAAAAGGCATCATAAAACGACGACGATAATGCGAAAAGAAGAAGAAGAGAAGTTGGACTGCTTCGTAGAGATGCTGCTCACCGGACTTGCTTGGCCGCTCGGCGCTGTGCGTGGCCTTGGCGGTGTCAAGGTAGCCGTAGCCAAAACCATAGCCTCCGAAGGCTTTGGTCGCCAGGTTGTCCCAGGACTTGGGCTTGGCGTACTGGAGGCAGGGAGGTGGCCTGTGCTGAACGCTCGGGTCCCAATAGAGAGTATCGGTGCTGAGGGAGGTCGTGCAGGAGACCGTGTCCCCAGCCACGGCCGTCGACATGTCGCTGCTGGCTATCGAGTGTAGACTGTGCCCGGAGGCTCGCGAACAGCTGCTGTGCTGCTGCTGCTGTTGATCCCGTGTGGGTACCGTCTGCTGCTGGGCGTCACGTTGCTCCCGCTGAGAACTCGTCTGCGTGCCGGTTTGGGTTTGCTGAGTCTGTTGCTTCGCCTGTTGCTGTTGCTTTTGTTGTTGCAGATGATGATGCTGTTTAAGGTAAAATTAAAATTTTTAATTTCAATTTTTAAAATTATTAAATTTATTAATTAATAAATTATAGATAATCGTGGGCCAACAAAGTAATTAAAAATTAAAAATCCTGGCGTACTTTAATGTTGAGTTTTTAATTCAACGTAGGAAGCTTTAAAAAATTTTTTTATGAATCATACCATAAAATATTTACGTGAATAAAAACTCAAAATTAACGAACAATGATGTTCAGTAACAAGTAGGTAGGTTTGAAGGTAACAATTATCGCGTTACAATGAATCATATTTATGATTTCGTGATTTTACCTACGGGAAATAAAAATTGAAAAAAGATAATAATACGACAAAAAACAATGACGCGAGCGTCGATTGCGTGAACCAAGGCGTAAACTTATTGTTTAATAATCACAAAAAAAGTAACACAAGATTTCATGATCAGAAAGTTGGTGAAATTTTGAATTGTAAATATAGTAAACAAAAGGAAAGAAAATAATAAGAGAGAGATTATGCAAATAGAGAATAAAAAGCTCTATCCTACCCATACTTGATGCTGGTGAGTCTGAGAGCCCTGCTCGTGACGGGAACGACGCTGCTTTTCCCTGCGTCGTCGACTGGGCACGCAATTCGGATCGCAGCAGGGGCTCGCCAAATCGTAGGCGTCCAAACTACCACTGTCACCCTGAGTTTGCTGATTTCGGTTGCGTCGACTCGCGCTTGATATACAGGCCACACAAAGGTTTCGCGCACTCGGATATAGACTGTGATGATTATCCTGTGATTGTGGCTGAGACTGTTTTTGTTGTGGCTGTTGTTGCTGTTGTTGTTGTTGTTGTTGCTGCTGTTGCTGTGGCTGATTTTTATGAAGTGCAAAATATAGAAAGGGTTGAAACGTTGTGCTTTGTTCATTGTAGATGATCGATATGCTATTAGTAATGCCCTACTAATCATCTTCTGCTGAGATCTCGTATAATCTAACAATAAACTATCAATTTTTTTTCTGTAAGCTACTTAGAATCAAGTGAGAAACAATTTATAAACATTATTTAAATTTTGGAAGTTGGAAAAACTTTTTAAATATTAAGAAATTGTTTTCTACTTGATTTCAAGCGGTTTCCAGAAAGAAAAGATTAGATAAGTTCTTATCTGCTATTTTGGCCAGAGATCTTATCCGATTTTTATCTGAATTCTCAGCTGAGATTTATAAGTAGGGATGAGCTAATCTTACCTGGGGTTGTGGTTGGCTCGAGGACTTGCCGCTAGAGCCGTGGGAAGACGAAACGGAGGACTGCTTCTTGCTCTTGGATGGGGTGCTGCTGTTACTTAGTCCATTCGAAGCTTGATGGTAGCTGTGCCGAGACGAGCTGGAGTTTGGAGTGGCGGTGGTCGCGGAGTCGACGGAGACACTGGAGAGAAAGTGATGGTGATCGCTGCGCGACCGGGGTGGTCCTCCACCACCACCTCCACTCCCGACCGCCACGAGGCAAGCAGAATTTCGGGGTATCAAGAAAGACCGACCATCCGCATACTAAGGACACATAATAACGCCTTGTTAATTATTAATTAAGCATCGATTAGAATTTTTTTAAGAGCTTTCACCACTCGTGAATTATCGTTTTCAATTTTTTGTAATATTTTGTGATTTTAAATGCAAAAAAAAAAAATCGATTTTACGAGTTGAAAATGTTTTTGTTAAGAATTATTATTAAAGATATGCAGTGACGGGGGGGGGGGGTGCAAAGTGCGCTCACCACGCTGTAGAGAAGCAGGTGCTCAGTCGAGGAGGAAGCCGGCCGGCAGCAGGTCTGGCTGGTCGCAGAGCTAAGAACCGCGGTCGAGCTCGACTCGAGGCCCGAGCCCTCGTTTTGACTGCTGGGGGTGCGTTTGCGCGCGGGCAAGGAATGGGTCTTCCAGCGGCCCATCAGGATCGAGCGCTCTCGCTCGCAGAGTCGCTCCAGCTCGGCCAATCGGGTTTGCAGTGCCCGCTGCAGTTCGATATAACGCATGTGCAGCTCCACCTGAATTTCAGGGAAAAAGCATGTAAGATTCAGCTACGATAGAATCGAAACTGTTCTCGATCCACGATAAAGATAAACCAGTGCATTTATGGTATAGGGTACCTTTCTAACGCAGTCCTCAAATGAGACGACCATGCGCATGCGAGAGTCACAATTCTTGATGAAGTTGACGAGGGTTTTGTGGTCGGCCCGATCCATTTCCTGGCCGTTGATCGATAATATGACGTCGCCCTCGCGCATACCCGCCTTGAAAGCCGGCCCATCGTACTCCACGTAGTCGACGTACGTCACCATCTCGATCTCCTGCTCCCGCTTGTAGTGGATACCGTAGCTCTGATATAATTTAAATATGTTTTAATAAATCGGTCATAGGACGTATTTATTGAGTTTTTTCTTTATTGAGTTACATATTTTATTATGTGGGTGCAGTAGGTGATCTGGTGAGGTCGGTCTCTTCTAAAAACATTCCGAGAGCCCACGAGACCAGCCGCAGGTGTATACACCATAATACACCGCAAATCTCTTGCTATTGACCTTACAGCTGATGGTATTTGTGTAACAAGAGCACACATAATAAGTATGCAATAGGTGATGCGGGTGCAACTTACCTGCAACGTGAAACCGTACGTGCCATTCTTCTTCTCGACGATTATCGTGCGCCGCCGGCGGTCCTCGTCCCCGCGTGTCGACCTATCCGATTTCGTCCTCTCGAGAACCGCCTGATATGAGATGCCGCCAGTCAGTCAGCCAGCCAGCCAGCCAGTAAGCATGAACGAACAAAAGTACTTTTACTTATTATGCCAATGATTATGGTCTTCGTTTTAACTATTTTTATTGTTATAATTATTTAGATATAGGAAATAGCCTTGGTGCGTTTTTTGGTGATTTGTTAAATACAATATTTGCAAACGTGATTATACCAGTGGGATTACCAATCAATCTTTCAAAATATTTTTTATGCTGTAAGTCATGTAGAAATTTGAAAAAAACGTTTCTTCCTTTTTTTTTTTTTTTTAAATTATTTGATAGTCGATGAAAATTTGAATTTACTTGAAAATAATTTCAACAAACTTTTATTTACTTATCATGCAGAGCTGCGCGTGTTACCAGCTGTCTGCACATAAAAAGTAGTCTATGAATATACTTCGTGTGTGAATTACAGCTTACAAAAATGCATTAAACCTTTTTTTATTTTACGTCAAGCAACAAAAAACATAGACGATGGCTTTTAATAAGCAATATAGGCAAAGCTTGTAAAAGCAGCTACACAAGCAAAAAAATCTGATCTTAAATGCGCAAACAAAAAACAAAAAAAAAATCAGCAAAAAATAAGAAGCAATCGCCATTCATAATTGAATCATCATCATTATCATTGTCATTATGTCGTCGAGCGCGAGCTGTCCGGTAATGAATACGACGAAAGGCAATCGTTTCTTTTATAAAGCCGACTCGCGTCACTAGAAAATGCAGGAAATTTAATCCAGCAAGCGCGAGCGCATGCAACACACATAGACTATGTAGTGGGTAATCCAGTACGAGCGAGAACCGCGTTACATATAGTTGAAACAACTGCAGCAAGACGCGGCATAAGCAAATAATTATCTCGGACTGGCTTGATTTTACGCAACGATTATAAGATACGAATACGTGTTTTTTCTCTCCTCTCGCATTTCTCCGTTCTACGTACATACATAAGTAAGTATACATACAGACACCTCCGTGGCATGATTTTCATTGTCAAGGCTAATGCGAATGCGATAAGCTTGCAAAGAAAACAGCGCGCATAAATCGCAACGTTATATAGTGAAGTGACGTTACGGTGAGCTTTTTTACTTGTTGTTTCTTATTTATTTTTATTTTACTGTGATTTCATTATTAGTAAGCTTGTGTGTATCGTGTGTTGTCATTATTTAATTGGTTTGGACAAACCTGTACCTGAGAGTAGTACCGGTCCTTATACATTTTTTTTTTATTTATTTATCTTTTTATTTGTTAACTAAAAATCATGCAGAATCTGAAAGAAAAATATTAAAGAAATCACTTGAAAGAACAAAAAAAAACATTATCATCCTACAGATACTTTTTGTTCATTTTACTGTTTTTCAACTTTATATTCTTAAAAATTAAGGTGTTACAGTTCATAAATTCTAATAAATCAAATAAAAAAAAAAGCCAATTCGTAATTTTATCACGTACAGTTAATATTTATGTGTTCGATTGTTATATATTAAATTTGTAATTTGAGTATTTTTAGCAAACAGCAAAAAATTTCCATAAAAATAATAAAAATAAAATTGTAAAAAAAAATCACAAGCATTCACATGTACTACTATATAAACACAGTGTAATAAAACTATTTTTTGTTTAATTTAGAAACTTTTAACAGCCAAACAAAACGTTTCATAAAAATAATATAATTAAAAAAAAAGATACTTCCACATGTACCAATAATTATGTAAATAATAAATTAATCATTTTCTCATCACTGGAACATCACACTATTAAGTTCACAAAACATCTGTTAGAAGAATTATTACCTCACTCTTGATGTTTCTTAGCCACAACAAAAAAAAACACACACACACAGAGAAATAATTTTCACACCACAAGGCCAAAAATATTGATCGGAAGGAATCATATGATGATAAAGAAAGGGGAGTAGGTAATGGGTAGGTAGTATTTGACAGGCTGCCACTCGGCACGCTGCCAGATAAACACAGCGCGATGCCTCTCGTCCATTCAAGCGCGCTATAGTTAAATGAACTTCGCTCCTCGATTGAAGAGTAGACGCAGAGGGTCAATTGAAGAAAAAAAAAACTAAGGGAAATTTCGAAAGGTAATCTGAAGAAGGAATTATTACACGCTCGACGAGGCTGCTCCATTCTTCGTCGTCGCTGAGCTCGATGCCGGCGCTGTTTCTAGGGTTGCTGCCGGCGATGCTGATATTGCTGCAGCTGGCTTGCTGTTGTTGAGCCTGGGCACCACCGGCTTGCTGCTGCTGCTGGCTCGTGCTCGCGATATCCTCCAACTCCCGCTGCTGCTGTTGCTGGTGTTGTTGTTGTTGTTGTTGGGATGGCGGCTGCTGCTGCGGGAGCGAGCCGTTCATGTCTGCGGCCTGGGGGAGCAGGCTCGAGGTTCGCGCTTACATGGCAGGTGCAGGCCGAGCCCCGGGTGCGAGGAGAAGGAGCTGAAGTTGCCGAGCGACTGTGTCACACACCGCCGCGGATGCGGGCCTCCCTGTGGCATTCGGATCATCACGCAGGCGCCGGAATATCGGCGGCGATGGCCTCGGGCGACGGCGCACTTCTGCCACGACGCAGCCACCACCACCACCACCACCCCCGCGTTCTCGCGACGGTGAATGACCTCGCTTCCTTCACCCCTCTGCTTTTTTCTCGCCCTTCTTCTTCTTCTACTACTTCTTTGGCCATCACCCTTACTACTGTGCAGTGTACTAAGCCGCTGGATCCTTTCGCTTTCTTTCGGAAAGCCTTGTGTTGCTTTCCCTGCGATCGGCTAAGAAGCAGAGCAAGCATCCCCCTCCTCCCTCCAACCCTCTTTTACTACTCGTGTACCCTAGCCAAATCGCTTGTTCTCGCTGTCGAGGGGACGAAGGGGACGCATGACACGGCTACTTTTCTCTCACGCTCCCACCAGCAAGGGTGAATTTTCATTAACTCAACTTTTCCCAAATTGATTTTTCTTGCTACATGTTCGCTTTTTCGAATTGTTTTTATCTTCTTTCACACAATTTACAATTTCAAATAATAATGTCGTTTAAACGTTACATATACATGGAAATTATTTTTTCTTATTATTTTTCTTGTTTTTTGATGATTTTTTTGAAGATGATGATTTGGATTCACATGGATCCTCAAGTGGTTCGAGATCTGTTATTTTCAACTTTGGTAAGTTGGGAATTGGATTTGGTATTGGTAAATCCCTGAAAAAATAAAATAAAACTATATGAATTGTTTAATTATTTGCGACAGACTTTTTATATTATTGAAAAAAAAAAATTAATGTTTGTTGTCATTAAATAAAGAAAATTTACTGAAAAGTCAACTGGACGTGTTGAGCATTCTTATCGTGATTGACTTGAACCCAGACATTCGTCTGCATCTTGGGCTTCGGAAAATACTCGCACGGAGTACAGCAAGCCTTACACTTATCCAATCGCTCGTCTTCCTTAAATTTTTCTTCCCATTTTTCTTTCCATTTACTTTGTCGCTCCTCTTCCAGTTTTTGCAACCTCAAAAATACACTTTCTTCATTTTCGCCATTATCTGCCTTCGAGCCATTTTTCCCTTTTTTCGATTTTCCATTTTTCGATTTTCCATTTTTCGATTTTCCATTTTTTGGCATTGTTTTGTTGCTTAATATATTTTGAGAATAAAAATACTTAAAATTTTGTAAGAAAAAAGCCGAAAAGAGTATGACTTGACTGAAAGAAATAGGTTGGAATCTGATAACATGAAAAAAAAAACAAAAAACGATCACTCGCATAGTACGTGTATTCTATATGAATAAATGATAAAAAATAATAGTTTAATCAATGATTTGATACCTTCAATTTAAAAAGCTTCATTTCCCACACGAAAATGGCTTGTCTTCCTTCACATCGCAGCCACACTGCCTCGTCTTCGGTTGCGAATGCTCATCCCGCTCTGCAATTTCAAACAAATTTATCAAAATTACCGAAAATGAAAAGATATCATAAGCTTCCGTTAAAAAAAAAGATCATGCTGATTCCCTAACTATGACTCGAAGATTGGCAGCCGGTTTCCTTTTTAGGACAGCAGGGCCTGGGCTCGCCCGCTTTATCAGCGCTGTGCTTTGACTTTTTGCGTTTCGAAGAGCAGCGCTGCCTCGGGGCAGGCTGAGCCATTTGCGGCTGGCAGCAGCTCTTAGGCTGCGGCGGCATCTCCTCGCACTCGGGTGCAGGGCAGGCGCACTTCTGAAGCGGGTCCTCCGGCAGCTGGGAGGGCACCCGCCTGCACTGGAACACCGGGCTGTCGACCGAGCCCTTGAAGAGGTAGGGCTTGCGCTGCCGCGGGTTCTGGAATTGGGTGACGACCTTGCGCCCGAGCCGAGTCAGCCGAAGGAATAGCCCGACCTCGCCGACGCACTGCCCGGTCGCGGTCGAGATGCGGAAGCGATTTTTCAGGGTCTTGCAGGGCTGGCCGAGGCTGTCCGGGCACTCCTGCATCAGGCAGTGCAGGGCCTCGCGCAGCTCGATTTGGCAGCAGCCGATCGTCATGACGTCGGGCAGGACCGTCGCGGGTAGCTTTTTGTACACCGACATTGTCACCGGGAAGGAGCAGATCGGCCCGGCCAGCAGGCTCTGCGCCAGCCCGAACAGGCAGGACTTGCCCTTGTGGAAGATCTGCGGCTCCTCGCCCAAGCACGTGCAGTTCTCGTGTGCTGCATCTTGGCTTATGTAGATCGGCGGCAGATTTAAAATCTAAATTTCGTTTTTCCATTATTTATTAATACTTTGGTATAGCTAAAGTTGATATTTATTTTAAAATCATGTTATTTTGATAAGATTAACGTTTTTTTTAATACGTAAAAGTTTAAAGAAAAATATATCATTTAAATATTGATAAAAATTTACTCTGAATTCAATGCAGGTGGTAACGGGTAGTACGTCATCGTGAATAGCCTGCACCGATGGAATATTAACTTTATCCACGAGAAATTCCAATAAAAAAAGTTCCTGCGTAGTATTACTCCTCATGTTTGCGTTTTTTCTTCGATCAAAATAATTTCGAATTTTTTTTCAAATATTTTAATTTTGGTCACTCTGATTGATATTTTTTCTTTATTTGATAATATTTTTACGAATGATTTTGAAAAAAGCCTCGGATATAAATTAAATAATCAGTGTCATAACCACTTTTGAATTTTGTAAGACGCTAAAATATAAAAGTATACAATGTATGTAACCAATAATTTATTAAGTTTGAGTCAGCTGTTTTTTGTTTTTTTCAACTCAAAAATATTTAAAATCAATTAGGTTATTATTTGCAAGCATATTCAAAATTCTAGTATCTTTAATAAATCATATTTAAATAAGTATAAAAAATAAAAAAAAAGACTAAAATATAAGTAATTAAAGGACACTATTTCAAGCAAATAATAATAATAATAATAATAAAGTATTGAAAATAAAAAAAAAACATGGATTCACGTAAATCACCGTGCAAAGCAACATCCACCGGCGATGCTAACATACCTCCAAAAGATCATTGCGGAGAACTTTATCTCTTTCTCCTCGAGTTTTACGTTCGTGAAATCACGAGTTCTCGCCTAGCAAAGCTCAACGAGATGTTTTTCGTTCCAACAACCGTGTCCTTTTGCTTTCTAGACTTCCAGATGGTCAGAAACCAACCTACATTTTATGACAAAAAATTTTTTATTTTAAATCCTATTGAAAAGCATTAGGTTTGTAATTAACTACATCGCGTTGCGTTCATTCCTGCAGGATGACGCGCTACAATTGACCCCGGTAGACCCAATGTTCGAGCCTCAGGCTGGCATAGCCGACGACATCGAGTTCTTCAATAACGGCAGATCGGTAATGTTTGCACTAAAGCGCGAAACTCTGATCAACATGCAAAAGGATTTCACGATCGACGTCAGCGTGTTCAAGAAAATGCCGAGCGACATAAAGCCGGACGTCCTGGTGGGCAAGGCTCAGATCGACATGAGCCTCCACTTTACGGCGCTGCGCAAAGAGATGATCGACGCGACGAAATATCCCGACGCGGCGCTTCCGGTTAATTATTTTCATATAGAATCTCATCGATGATTTTCATAAACTTGATATTATAGCTTGCCGAAGTAGAAATAAGTTTATAATTATAAGAGAGAACACATCATAATTAATTACAATACAATATATATGATATAAACGCAGCTGCCGTCGAAGAGCGTGGAGTGCGAGGTGCCCCTGATATTCTGCAACGCGGAAATCGGCAGCATGTGCGCGTTCGCGCGCATAACCGGCTACGGCCAGACGATCGTCACGGAGTTCGAGTCGCCCTGCGTCGGCATAGCCCGCGCCTCGAGTTTCCTGTTCCGCGCGGAGGACCGGCTCTGCGAGGGCAAGTCCCCCCTCGGCTACAAGTGCCGGCTGATCGAGCCGGAGCGCTGCGACCTCGAGAGCCTGCTCTCCAACTCGACCGGGAGCAGGCAGCCGGATTGCATGGTCTGCAAGCCACCCAAGCTGCCCTGCGCGCCTTGCCGAACCAACTCCGGGGCCGGGGTAGCGACGACGACTCGTCACTCTTCCCGGAAGGACTGTGCTTCCGCCGGGGCTGCTCCCAAGTCCTTCTCGCCCTGCGTCTCGGACGGCTGCAAGCCCATACAGACCAGCCGAGGACCGAAAGAGCCCTGCGGCAAGGCGGTTGTCCTTAAAGTAAGTTAAATGAAAGTGGAAAAAGTGTGCTTGAAATGTCAAGTGTTGCAACGTGCCTCCATGTGCTCATAGGTCTCGGGTCTGGTGGACATCTGCGACCAGCTGGACGGCAAGCCACCCCAACCCGCTCGGGTGACCGTGACCGGTGAGGACGAGGCGCTAAACCCGGAAGATCTCGGCGATCCGGACCACGACGTCTTCGTTTTGAGGATCGGGAAGAAGGGCCTCGTGGGCGCTGGAGAAAAATCCGACATCCAGCTGGAGATGCGCACGCCCAAGGGCCCGGACAAGCGACCCGCACTCAGGCTGGAGACCCGTGAGATGCAGACCGAGGAGGACAAGTCGGCTAAGAAGGCCGCTAAAAACGGTGGTGGTGGCGGTGGAGGCAACAACAAAAAGAAGAAATAGGTCAGTTTTAATCTTTCTCAAAGCTATTTTCATTTTTCATCACTCGGCTTTTCTTTTCTTTTTTTTTTTTTTTTTTTTTTTTTTTTTTTTTTTTTTTTTTGTTTTATTTTTTTTTTTTTAAAAAATAACTCTGCTATTAAAGTTACTAAAAAATTTCAAGAATCATTAAATAATGTTGTGTCAGAAAAATAATAAATTATTATTTGACTAATGCTGAAAAATATATATTGCTAGTATTTTAATCATCAAAAGCCGTGCATATGAGTAAGGATTTTCGCGATTCCATTTAAAATTGTCAAGATTAAATTTTTATCTCGAATAGACGCGATACCGAAAACTACGCCAACAATTTACTTGGGATTGGGACAAATGTATTTTTTCTTAATATATCTCATAGAAGATAAAGAAGGCATTAAGTATAGCTTAAAATTCTGTTTTTGAGATATACAGATGCGTAGTAAATACATGGACAACTCTCCACGTCATCACAATAGAGCGCGTATTTCATTAAAATCCGACAAGCTAAGAACGATATAGCTAATCAACGTCTATTCATTTATCTTGTGTCCCATAAATTCATAATAACTTGACACACTCCAATCCATTATGGTAGAATGACTAAAATTCTTTCTTTTTCTAAACATGCCTAAAAAGTAAATATGATTTTCAAAACCCGTTGACTTTGCACACTAATAGTTTATCCGCAGTTGAGTAGTACTATCTGACCAACCTCCGGCTTTTTACCGCAGCTGATCAGCAACAACCACCTCGACAAATGATACGTTAGCCGCATACAGTCTAATTGTAACTAGGCGCAATTTCCGCTAATGCGCACATATACATACGTACATCATACACACGAAGGCCTTGTTTTGCGCAATTGGCCTTGCAACGTTATTGTACCGGAAAATTTAATACGTTTCAATGCTCGAATTATTTTTTTTTTTAATTCTTTGTTAAGAAAAAAAAAGTATACACGAACTCCGTGAGATACTTAAACGCTTGTTTGTTAAATTTAAAAATATATCATAACGATAGCAATCACCAATAGAAGATACCAATATAAGTCATTTTAAAAAAGTACAAGCGTTCTGGGAGTCTAAAATTTTATTATTAGACGTCAGATGACGAAACTCGGCTCTTTCCCACGCAGTCAAAAGAATTAGCTTTCGCTTGAGAACGATTATTTTTTTTTTTCGTCATTGACAAGCTACCAAAAATTGTTGTCTATATTATTAATTGTTGGCCACTCGAAAGTAATTTAGACTATTAACTCGTATAAAAATTTAGCCAAATCAAATCTCTTGGAAGTGTCTTTCTACATAAATGCTTGACAAGTTGAAGGTAAACTTATGCATGTTATCAAAGTAAATGTTTACGATCCTATACAAATTTAATCATAGAAACGTAATACTTAAAACTAAGCTTTTTTTTATATTTTGAAAATCGGTTTAATTTCCTTTTCCTATTTACATTAATGAGCCTTGAATAAAAAGTTGAATAAAATTTATAGATAATACTTTTTTCCTAGGAATACATTACTTACTAAAAAATTCAAAATAATTATTATTACCTGCATGCTTTTTTGAGTTTTTAAACTATCTTCTACAGTTGTTAGATATAAAATAAAATGTCGGTATCACGTGTATGGCCTTTGATACGTAAAAGACGAAACGTGCGCTAATCGATCTATATGGCTATAATGTATCATCATTAAGTATAGATATTTATTATTTCAATCGATGAATAATTATAATCAAATTGTAGTAGGTAAGTGTTTTATTTTACTAATTATAAGTAGAGTACACAAGCCATATTACTTCATCATTTAAACAATCATATTTAATTTCAACCAGTTAAAATTGCGACTTTATTGAATTGAAACTTAAATAGAAAAAATATATTACAGTTTATATTATATAGTTTATCATTTATGAAATGAATGAAAAAGCTAAACTCCATAATCATAAATTGAAGGTCTATTTGATAATTTATATCTTTCCTTGTCGAGATCAACAGTATCACGTTTCTAAGAAAATAAATATTTAGGAAAAATTTTTTTTTCCTAATGAAAGCTAAAAAAATATTATAATAATATAATACATTGTACATAGCCTTCTGGTATAGGGTAGTTTTTCCTTTCGTTACGTCTGGTGTTATTTATTATATATATAGAGAGACGTCAAGCTCACTGCACACTGTATTTAGTAACTACTCGCAGCTTATCTGTCTTTTGCGATAAATAATATTTTACCATTGTATGTAGACCTGATTATATACGCACGCGTACATTTATTGAATTCAATATTTCAAATGCTTTTTTGTTACTCGATCAATCGAGTCTGTTTCCTGCGTAGCGAAGAGGAGATGGAGGAGGCAGAGTAGCGAGAGTTCATCTTTATTTTCATCGAATGAGTGATCACGTGCGATATATATTAAAGAATCTTCACTAACGATGAGTGAACTTTGATCGGAGCAGTTTTGTAAAGACGATCTTTTGTGTTTGAAAGCTCGTATTATTATGCGCTCGAGATAAGCGTTTAACTAACAAATATTTGCATCGAATTGCAGTTTAATGAGCAAACAAACATGCAAGCGTAAAAGTTTATTTAAAGATACAATACTTATCCTATCTATCTGTATAAGTATATAATATGTATGTGCAAAATATAATTTGCAAAATGCAAAAAAATAATATTTGGCCAGTTAAAAATGATGCGTTTTTTGAGAAAATTTTAAAACTTTAAAAAAAAACAAATTCTTGAAAATCAAACTGCCTTTTTTTCGTCTACATACTTCTACTACTTCTCGTTCGACCTTCACTTCATGAAAAGAGTGAAAAATAGAGATAAATCTCAGCAGTTCCAATAATCTCTACACATCACCATCATCATCGTCTCTGAAAATGTTAAAAGGAAAATGACGCGCGAATATGAAATCGTTGACGCGGGCCTAAAAATACGGCCTTATATAAATAGGTGGGCAAGCGGGGACGAGATGCTACTGTACAAAGTTGGACTCTGCTGCTGCTGCTGAGTCAGACTTGGTCCGTTATACATACATACATACATACATACATACATACATACATACATATATTATTAGTCGTCAACGTCGAATTTTAACTTTTTCGTGGTGGATGAGGAGTAAGTAGAGGAATGTCGTGGGTATATGTAAGTCTTGCGTCGTCTCGTGATGCGCTGTATAATAATTGTTATTTCACCAAACTCCGCACGTGCACTGCATCACTGGAATTTTTTTTAGATTGAGTCGCGCACGTGCTGGATTGTATACTCATTGTGAAGGAGTCCTTCGCGAATGCTGGAAGAGGAGGCGTTGACCCTTTTCCTCTCAGTACAGTCCAGCACGTGTTTGTACGGATCCGTATAGGCTGCGTGGTATTAGTAAGTTGAGAATGAGGTAAGGAGTCAGCGGATTTTCCTTTTCTCTACTGCGGCTCATCTTCCATGTCTCGCGCGCGATTGCAACTCAACGCTACTTGCAGCTCAAAATTTTTGGGTTTCATATTTCATGGAATTTTTTCGTTTTACCCATTTTCCACTGATTGCTGAATGTTTTATAATGCTGCATTTTTTTTTTGCACGAACGAAGTCTTTCATAAAGTCGACAAAGTTTAGCATTGATTTTGAGATGGAATTCCTCAAGTGTCTCGTTACGCTTATCTCTTGTCTGCTTCGATCGTTTTATATCATTGACTTTTTAATTATTATTATTATACAATATGTATATAGGTATGAAAATTAAAACTGTGTCATTTAATATTTTAATGGATTGATATCGATGATTATTTAATAAATCGCGATCGGATAATGTAATCGATAATTGATATCATTCGAAGTTGATCAATTTTTAGATAGCAATTAATTATTATACCAATCTTTCCGATAATACCTAATCCGTTGATAAATTTATACTTTTGTTGTGGTACAATATTATAGAGACGGTAAATATTGACAAGTTGACAGCTTAAATTGATATTGTTGATTTTTTGGTGAAAGTCTTTTTATGCATGTATACACAAACTTGTCTTCCTGTCAAAAAAAATTTTTGTAACGGAATTTTCAAATTCCCACACAAGCTCAAACTATATGCCGAAAAAGTAAAATAAATTAAAGCATTTGTGGTCCAACTCTTCAAATTTAGACGCAATTTTTGTGAATCATTACCAAGCGCCACTGCCACTCTCTCTCTCTCTCTCTCTCTCTCTTTTTCGTAAATACACACTCACTCACATACACACCGCGGTATTGCCCATCAGTGGATACTTTGTCGATTTATCGAACGTGACTATATAATAGATTATTCTGGCGGCTCCCACTAAAGCGCGCTCATAAGTATATGTAGAGTCAACTCCGAAAAAGGCAAGCTCCGGCAATTATATTCGTCTCTTTATTTTTCCGAAGCGCGCGGTTAGCAGTATACTTGCTATACGCGTATAGTTATACTCGAGACGAGTTGGTTGGGTATTTCTAGTTCTACTCTGATGAGCTAATACATGCGTGTGCGCGGGCGCGCGCTAATTTATTTACCGCCATGTTGCGCGCAACGAACTTACGAGAGCACGTGGCTTGTATGATAATAATTTTTTTTTCTTCTTCTTTTTCTTCTTCATTTTGATGTAGATATAATATAACCGCAGCTGTTGGATAGCGATATTTCTGGTTGTGTACGCCGATAATATTGGCGTGACTTCGCTTCACGAAGTAATAACCCACATTTCGAATGAGCTTGAGGCTTGCTTCGTGTGGTTTGACTTCTTACATCAATATTGTGTATTTATTGTAAATTTTCAATGCGAAATTATTGTTGTGCTAATTATTATGTTTGTCTGCTCAAGCGCAAATCGCAAGATATTGTATTATTATTAGCTTATTTAGACCACAAACTACTGCCACTCGTCTATATACTTTATATAATTTTTTTATCACAATTTCTAAAGCCAATATATTATTATACATCATTTGCATTGAATTGATATGTACACAACGTGTGTATGAGTGCGTTACTTCATTTTTTTTTTTCAATTCAGAATTTATTCCGTCTTGTAATAATAAACATAACGTAACTGGTTGATATGATAATCGCGAACTCAATTCCGCTTGCTCTCTCTCTCTCTCTCTCTCGCGATAATGAAACGTATATTAAAAAAAAAAAAAGAAGAAAAAAAGGGGTTTATAAGTAATAACGCTATATAGGTGGGAGTGAATATTATATAGTCATCGAAGTGCAAAAATGCAAGAACCTTTATGAAAATAATAATGAAAAAGTATGCTGACAATATGCGAGTGACAACGTGCGATATGTAAGCCCAAGAGAAATCGAAACGGTGAATGATGCAATTACGCGATAGCATTTCAGGTCGCACATTCGCGAATAGAAGTTCGCGCTCATAGAAGGTAATGTGGAAGAGATGGAGTACCGCAGGAATAAGGTATAGAAAAAGGATAAAATAGAATCGGCATGGGATGATGCATCCATTTGAGTGTGGCTGCAGTTCGCGTTAGGGGTGTAGAGGAGGGGGGGGGGGCAAGAACCGGTCAGTCGCCCATCGACTTACACAGCGCAGGAGAGGCGCGAGCGCGCGGGCGGAAAATAAAATCGCAGGGGTATAGGCTGTCGGCGCCGGCGTTGGCAGCAGCAGCAGCAGGGGAAGTAAAAGTAGCGTGTGCGCGCGGGGATGGTTGCAGAGACCTGAGTTCTCTTATAGATAAACAGATATAGATGTGTGTGTGTGTGTGTGTGTGTGTGTGTGATGGGTAGGATGAGTGTGAGTGCGTGCGAGAGGAGTTGTATGTATGTATGTATATAGAGAGCGAGTAGCGAATAGCCCCGTAGTTGGCGACCGCGACGGGTGTTGCGGGGGCGGAGGAGGAGGAAGAGGGATCTTTGTGTAGGTAAGTAGGTAGGGGAAAAAGAAGGCGCGGGAGAGTATAGCGCTTGCGAGGCACAGTATATAGTATATACAGGCAGCTCTGATCGTCGACATCGTTTGTCGTAGCAGTAGCGCGTCGTGGTTCTGGCGAACGGCGGCGTGGGCTCAATCAGTCAACGCTCTCGCCTCGTCGGCATCGCAGCTCTCTTCCTCTATCTCTCTCTCCCGCGTACACGCAGTTCCCGGTGAGCCGGCTTCTTTTTCTCTGAGTGTTGTAGTCTGTCGATCGCAGCCCCTGCACCGCGTCCAGCACACTAACCCCTCCCCTATACCACGAGGATGAGATAACAGCGAGGATCTCATTATCATCGCACGCAGCTATAGCTACGCGGAAGTTTGCGTTCACCAGCCGTCGTTGCCAGGTCAGGTCAGGGCAAGAGTGTGGAGTGTGAACTGTTTATATCGAAGAGGAGAGCAGGCAGAAGAGAGACGGCCCCTGGTGCTATACCCAGCCTGCGCGCGAGGTGAGTCAATTGCCATGATAAATAGGTACGCACAAATGCAGGGATAGGTGTATAATACAACAAGTAAGCCCCTGTCTGCTTTCGACCGAACACCACTCGATCGATTATTTATACCTGTGCTTTTCCTCCTCCTCGTCCGCGACCTGTGCGCTGGCTAATTAAAGGCTCGACCGACCGATCGATCCGCGCCTGTTTGCCTGCCTGCCTGCCTGCCTACCTACCCGGAGCCTTGGGCCGTGGCATACTTTGCCCTTTTCCTCATCGCATATTGCTTTCTCTTTTATCTCTCTCTCTTCCCTATATACTGCTGCATTTTTCAAACAGCCCCAGCTCGAGACTCTCCCTCCCATAACCAATTGTATTATTGTATAATTCATAAAGAGCCGCGCGTTAAGCATTCATAAGCTTATTCGAACGGATTGGCTTGGTAACGTATAATATACCAATGTATACAAAAGCGTCGCGGACTCTCCTTTGCCGAGCTTCAAATGAAAACAAACGATCTCGCGGCTTCCGTTTACGCTGCCAAAATTTATACCAAATGCTCCGAAATATTATATTACGTGACGGGGAACAAACCAACGCTAGACCAACTGCAATCCGTTCATTAAAATAAAATAGATTCAAATTTCTCCTAAAGCTGCAGCGTCGTTGTTGCGCGTCACGATATTCTACTTCGAATTCCGAAAATAGTGTCGTATCTATATAATAGATGCACGTCGCACATGGTCTAGTACTACTCTAGTTCCCCCCCAAAAAAAAAAATTTTTTTTTTTATAATGGAATTCTTTTTTCTATTTTGTTTCCATTGCCATAAAAAAACAATGTTCGTGAAATGGAAGTCTTCACCTTTTTTTTGTCTGACTGCTCGATGATAGGATCTCGTAGACAGCTATATACCTATACTACTATTACTACTTCTGCTCCGGCTCTAAATTTGAATATCGGCCGCGTATTTTTATCCTGCGGAGGCCGGGAACAGTTAGAGCGCGGGCTGCTTTGCTGCTTTGCTGCTGCTGCTGCTTACTACTGTTGCAAGTATACATTATAATATGTGTCTACACGTATAAGGAGTGCTATAAGTACGAGCCGGCTCCCGGTTAGTATGGATGTGCAAACAGATTTTTTTTTCCGCATAGCGGTATTTTATACCCATAGCCTGTTGTTAAGGCAATTATTTTAATGCTAATTTTTTTTTTTTTAATTCAATTAATTTTAATGAAACACTTGATTCAGAAAATTCAATTAAACTGCAGGTACCAAGCATTACTCTCAACATTCAGTATTTACAGAAACAATAGCGTACATTTGGGGATTTTTGAAAATGAAAAAAAAAAAAAGATAACGGTTTGGTGGTGTAGGCATGTATATAGGTACAATGTGCAGGAAATCTCAGGAAATCGGTGACTTCTCTCTCATTATATTTATCTCTCTTACGAGAGAGGAAAAGAGAGAGAAAGTTTACATAAAGCGACTCATATCATCTGGTTGGGAATCGGCAAAACCAGTTGTCTGCGTGTCGAGGCAGAAGAGGCGGACTATTTCGAGCACACATTTTATCCCGAGACCGGCTGTGCTATATAATGCCTTATCGCAGACCCACACACACACACACACACACACACATACATCACACATGTGTTCGAGGGATGGTTGAGCATGTGCTACCGATTGTGTGTAGTAGGACTTATGCCTGCAGCTGCAGCAAGGCAAGCTTGACGCTCGAGGAGTGTCGCGTTAAAATCGCGCTCGAGTATAGCAAAAAGGTGTCGCGCACGTGCGCCAAGGCAGTATGTGTGTACAGGACTGTTGTATTGTATATATGCGTCCGTATACATAAGAGGAGACCACGTGGTGACGGCGGAGGTGGAAGTGGTGGGCCGGAGAGTTCGCCACTTATATACATCCTATACATATACTTACTAGCCATCAGAGACGTCGTGTCGCGTAGGCGGCTATATACATGCCGGCACTCGACGTCGCTACGACGATATGATGTAATACGGCGCCGGTATTTCGGAGGGGAAATCGATACGAAGACTATACGGTGAAGCCGACAATATAATACTTGCACATGCTCTCTACTTACTCTCCTCCGAGTGCCCTATAATTCGAGCCGAGACACCAAGCCGAGATAGTAGCTGACTCTGACTCCTCTCTTCTTTTTTTACTCGCTCGCTCGCTCACTCTCTCTTTCTTCCGACCAGCCGGTTTTAGATCGCCCTTCTTCCAGGTATCCAATCTTCCTCCTCCTCCTCCTCCCCCTCTTTCTCGCTTCTTCCTTTTCACTTCTTTTTTACGTCTACTGATTCGCGAGCCATGGCAGATTTCATCAGCCGAGGCTTAAAATGGACGAGGAAATTACTATTTTTATTGCTCTTACACTGCTCCACGATTTATTTTTTTAATTCTTCAAACTTATCATTATTATTATTATTTTATTACTTCTACTTTTTAATTATTTAAAAAACTATATTAATTTAATTTTTGATAAAATAAGTAAATTTTTTCAAATTTTATTTTTTAATTGTAGCTATGTACACAATAGTACATTTTCTCACTCAATTATAAAATTCGTTAATTATTGTTTTTATAGTCACTTGCCAGGAATAAATACACAACTTAGAAGCACTAAAAAAAAATAATTCCACTATGTTAAAAATAGATAATCTTGTCATTTGTGTGTTTAATTATCGTGAAATCTAATTATTCTAATCAACGTTTTATTAATACTAATTTTTAAATAAATTGTCTTGTATACAATTTACATGTATACTATATTAAAAATTATTACAATGTAGAATGTAACATTTTAACCTATTCAAATTAAAAATAAATAATAATTTTAGAATGCAGTTCAAGGTTATTATTGTAAATTAATGGTACTTAAAACTATATTTATTCAACGGTTATTTGTAATTATGATAAATAATTTTCAATCGTACTGCCAAAATTAAATTTTGTTAATATTAGCTCATTTGAAAAATTACGTAATAAGAAAAATAATATTTTTCTCTTCTTAAACATACATTTTCCTTTAACCTTTTTGAAATTTTTAAAAATACATTTTTTAAATAAGACTTTCATCAATGTCATTTATTTTTTTTTTTCAATGCGCATAAAATAACAGGAATAAATTAAAACCTCAAGCGATAAGAAAAGGAAAAATGAAATTGTTTTCTTTTTTTATCTTTATTTTACCGCACTAATAAAAAGCTCAACCGCAGAAATTATAAATCATCATAGAACAAGCATTTTTTACTTTCATTCGCCATAACTTCCTAGATTATTTGTCAAAATGTTTATGTATTTATTATAATTTTCCGTACATGCCTCGAAAGATTATTTGTTATTTTTTGTAAAAATCGACACACACACACACACACACACACACACACACACACACACACACACACACACACACACACACACACAAATCGCTCCTTTGCATTTGTTTATGAAACGCAATTTATTACATATTGTTGATATTTATATCAGAAATGACACATTGACTAATATGCTATATGAGAAACTTTTTCATCCAACTTTTCCCATCCTACAATATTTATCAAACTTGTTAGGCGTAACGATGACGCTTACAAAATTATTATTTCAACGCTTATCATCTCTTCCAGTTCCAGATTTTTGTCGGTATATGTCTCTATGTATAAGAGACAAAATATCAAAAATATCGTTTATACATCCGTAGATACATTTTATAGCTCATCTCGCGTCATCATTTGCAAAGACGCGACACGTCGATTGTTTATCGACAATGACAGTCTCTTTTGAAAGAACAGGTGTTAATGAATCCTTGAGCCATCATTCGCATTGATATCATGTGCGTACAAAAGATAAAAGTAGCTTTGAAAATATTCTCAAAACTACTCGTTTATAGATTATTATTCTAAAGCAGATTTCTTTTTTAGAATATCTTAATATTTTGTATTTAACCAATATAATTCGACATTTATTAGCAAGAGTTATTGTGAAATTGAGAAAATTTTAATATGATAGTTTGGCAATATCGATAATACTTAGATCGTGGAATGTTTTGCAGCATTACTCAATCCGTCAAGAGAAAATTTTAATTTTTCATAATTCCGATTTTTTTTTTAACTTTCAAAGATATGTTATTGCTTACACCAGTCTAAGTTGCATTTTTCAAAAATATTAGATACCAATGTGTATTTCATAAATAAGTAATTTTTTTTCGCGTCAAAAAATTAATGCTTGTGATGACCTTTATTTTAAACAAAAATAGGATTTAATCGATTTCATTGTTTTTGTATACGCTAATGTGTACTTTGATCGAGCAATGTAAAATTTACTAAACTAAACTCGTTACATAATCGGCGATTAATTGTAAATTCTGCCTGGAACTTTATTGAGTTGAGGTAATGTTATTATAAAAAATAATATTATCACATAAAATAAATCGCGATTACAACATTATTTTAATGAGAAAAAAAAATGTAAATAAAAGTTATGTCATTATAAAAACGGAAGGTGATTATTGAAGAATTAGAGCACACATACATCAAGTATATAGTTATTACAAGAGATTAGTTGTTTTATGATCGTTAATAACGTTGCGCAGAGAAAGATAAGGAACATTTTCAGAAGTAGTTTCTTGAGTTTCGAGTAAATACAATTAAGCTCAACTACACCCATTGACATTATAGACCGTTTAAATTAATGTTCCTCCTAATGGATTCCTCAAATTCTTTTCCTAAATTGTCAAATTAAAATTATTCCTTGGCTCAACAATTTATCTCGAAGCTTATAAATTTTGCTGAAAAAGTTGTGTCTTAGCAAAATGTGGTTTTAAACATTCAAGATTAAAAAATTCATTAAACATGGCAATAAAAAAATCCTTTAAGAACCAGTATCCGCATAAATTAAATATAACAATCTCCATAAAAATTAAAAAAAAAATAAAAGAAAAAATAGAAAAATTGTTAGATTTGACAAATAACCGTAATGAGCAAAATATCGAGGTATGTATGTTTGTGTACTTATACAATTAAAATTCGATAACAAAGTATAGGAATCCTGGCAAATGTCGTGTGGGAGAAAATTCATCAAAGGTGGTGGTGGGACGTTGGCGCGTGCGAAGAAGCCTCGTAATACAAACGAAGTTAAGCGAAATTTAATTGAGGCTCAATTGAAAGTTTGCCACAGCGTGATTCATTCGCTTTAGGAGAAAGAGGGAGAGAGAGAGAGAGAGAGAGGGAGAGAGAGAACTCTGTCGTACATTTTTATGTACGGACACATATATGTGGCCAAGACGTCACGAGCTTTCACACATATGTAGTCTCGAGAGCCAGCTATCTTTTATCCTCGTTCCCTCTATACATATATACATTATACATATAAGCATACACACCGTGTCGGTGTCGGCTTGTCGCGAAACCAAGCCTATTCTCGTCTTATGTATACGAGTCTTGTATCTCGGTTATCCTACAGCCACTAATCTTTTTTCCTCTCTTTGCTTCGTCTTGATTTTAAAATTACCTCGCATTGGTAAAAAAAAAAAAGAAGGCGCGCGCATTCTCGTTCTTATGCTTTATTCATTCGATTGCTTATTTTGATTTTCAAGTCCATTTACGTAAAAGTGGGTGCGCTTTACGAGTTTTATTGAATGATCCTTCTTACCGTCAATGATTGATTTATATTTCTTCTTCTTCTTTTTTTCTTGTTTCACTAAATTTTCTTTAAAATTAAATAGCAGTGGGAAATTCCAAATGATTATAGTACATCGTTTCAAACTCCATATGCTTTTATTCGTATTTAAAATTTTACTAATATTCAACATTTTGAAATTTCATATTGATATAATAATTATTCTTCATAATTCGATGTACTTGAAATCTACAAATAAGCATTTGCTTATTAGTTATTTAATATTATGAACGAGACAAAAGTTTCTCATGCTAATGCGTTTGTACATTTATTTAAAAAAATTTATTTTTTGTGGTTTCAAAAAAAGGCACCGTTAAAGCAATATCTATTTATAATTATTATCACTTTTTACAAGCGATTATTTTACAAAATTTTATGTATAAATTTAACATTTAAAAAAATATTTTCAAATAAACGATGTTACATGTTAAAATGGTAAAAAAACTGTCATAGAATTTAGTGCACAAAGTACATTTTTAAATAAAATTGTATATGTATAGGTGTATATGATACTATCTTGGGGAAACGTGAAAGAGGAAAATGAGTGATGAAATATTGAATAACGCCTTTGTAAATGTTTGTAAAAACGCTCTTATTGTATTGGCAAACATTGACATTATTCTACGTTTGACGCTTTCTTGTGACGAAGAAATATTTATTGGCGGTCGTCGCAACAGATATACAATTTATTCGCTTTTTTATTTACCTATTTATTTATTTATTTTTTTTTTTTTTAATCATTTAAAGAAATGTGTATTGCCTTGATAAATATTAATGACAGCACGTGAAACGGTAAACTGTTGGCTTACATATGTAAACATTGGCAGGGAAGTTCTAAAATTTTGGCCGAACTAGAAGAAATAGGCTTAGAACTACTCGCGGGTTGGTTAACGCTGGCACGTAGGTGGGATAAAACTATTTTCAAATGATATTATATATCGCGAGTTGAAACGTAATCGGCGAAACGGTAAACTTAGCCACGTGTGTGTGTGTGTGTGTATACCAACTCTGTACATCTTTCTTTTGCTCGAACTTGACATACCTACTCGATCGACAATATATTGTATACGTGTATTATGTTTTTTTTTTTTTTTTCATTTGTGATTTATAGATATCTTTTAGTTATGTTTTTATTTTTGTTAAAAACTGCTTGTCGTTTTTCTTTTTTATTTTGCAATTTTATTGCTTCTACGTATACCTACACACGAGGTAGTCAAAACTTCACTTGGAAAAGCGTAATTTAATAGGTACTATATCGAAGCTTTACAGAAATATGTGCGTGTTTAACGAAATTTCTTCCATCGAAACATTAAAACTCACTTATTGAATTTCGCTTTGGTAAGGCTATTATATTATTAACGCCATGTTAAAGCATTAAAAAAAAAGAGTGGAAAAAATTCAGGAAAATTATTTCCGTGGCGGTAGTAGTTAGACTGGGATAATATAATAAAGTAGGAAAAGATTTTGCTTAAAAAAAATGTTCGCTCCAAGAAATGAATTTCTCTGATCGCCAGAAAAATATTGCGGACTTTCGACTGATCTAGCATTGCAAAGCAGTAAGTAGCAGTAAGTAGCCGTAGCAGCAGCAGCAGCAGAGTTCAAAGGAAAATACACGAGATTTGTCTTTACAAGCAGGTGTGCATATAAAGAGACAACGGTAGCTTTGTAGTCACCGCGCAGGTACAAAAATAGATATGAGAAAGGGAAGAAGAAGACTAAGAAGCGCGTCATTCACCTACAGCAGCGGCTTAAGCATCAAAGTGTTAATCAGAAGTATGGATCTCATGGTATACCAATATAGAGCTCGAGCCCACGTATGCACGCAAGAAGAATAAGAGAGTACATTGACTAAGAGCGATGATGACCGCTTTGTATATACTTGTAATAATGAAGAATACCTGCGGCGGGTAGTGGTTCGCCTCGCGAGATGCAGATATGGCTGTAGGTAGAGGGGTATAAGGTATAACACTACATCAGAAATAAGGCTCGAAAATAAATTCTGCACATGCATAATATCTGCCTGCCTGTGGTTAGTTCCCGAGTATATAGGTATACATAGACCTGAGTACGAGGTGCAACGGCCGGAAAGTTTAATGGCCCGCCCCGAGTTTGTTAATTCCCTGGGGACTGCCAAGCCGAGCTTAATCTAAACGGAACATATTATTATATATCCATCCATTAAATATAGGCATCAAGTAAACTACTCGATTTAAATAATTTCCACGCGCCAAAATTCTCACCCAAACCGCCAAAAGCTATAGAAATAAGCTGGTATTCCTTCTTTTTATATTTTTTCTCTGCTCTTTTCCTTTGAGTCGCTGCAGATGACGTTAGTTCGCAGGCAAGGCAAATACCGTAGGCAGAGGCGCTCGTGTGCCATGTAGATAAGCCGCAGAACGAAGGTCGACATCGCGAGGGAAGCCGCGGGGAGTAGCAGCAGCAAACCCCGATAAGCCCGACTGTTGCCTATAACAGCTGCTATTCTCTAACTTTTATAGCGATCCGGTGCGATTCTGTAGTAGCTTATAAATATTTACTTGCGATCTGCCACCGATGCCGCAAGCTAATGCTTGATGCTTCGGAGTCTTGAGCGATTGATTCTCCCATTAGCCATTTGCCAGGATCTTTTTCAGCATAATAACTATACTACTGCTGCTGCTGCTGCGAGACCATAGTTTACTTTGCTATATTAAAAGTATTACGTGGCTGCGTGAAATTAATGCGTTGACAAATATTTGCGCAGCGCGCGCTCACGTGCTCGAGCCGAAATGTACGCGTGTCTTATTGCGGAAGAGTTTACACTTGAATATATGAGAATACCTATGTACCTTAAAATATAAAATCGTAACTATACGGACATGTAAATTATTGACGTACATAGCTATTATTTTTATGTTGTAGCAGGCGTGGCAATTCTAGCTTAGATATAATACGCGCGCAAAGCGTCTTATCATCGCTCAGATATGCGTATACCGATTATTTCTATCACTGCACTGCTACTGTGTGCCATCTTTTTCAAGCGATCGCTTATCCGAACAGTAGAGCTTTCAGACTCATACCGCTTTATATTTGCTTGGATTTTTATAGCTCTATGAGATTACATTTTTTTTTACTTCAAGCAAGTACATTATCAATTACAACATGAAATATGTAAAGGTACAAATTAATTATTTCTTATCAATTACTTAAAAAAAAAAAAAAAAAAAAAAAAAGGGAAAAAAAGTAAAACCCGTAACAAATCTTGCAAATGATTGAAAAGTAAAAAAAAAAAGTCAGAATATCGAACGCAGCTGAGAAGGACGTTATATTACAGAAAAGAGCATGCAGCGACTTTATTTCAAGTTAAGCCTGAAGAAATATGGATCAAGGAGAAATAAAAGAGCAAAGTACTCGGCGAAAGCGGCCTCCCGCTTCTCGATTTCGCGCGCGTCATCGGGTTTCGACGCCTCTGAACCGCGTTATTAGGTCCACATAGCCCTACTATTTCACCTGCACCTACATATATGCATATCTGGGTCGCGATTGTCATTGACCCTTTCATCTTTCCTCCTCCTCCTCCTCCTCTTGCTTTCTTTTTCTCTTCATTGCCCGACTTATTTATTGTTATATTTGATTTTTATCTCGAATAAGCTTGTTTCCAAGCTCATCAATTATATTTGTTTGTTTCAGATAATTTAAAAATTTCAAGGCCAAACGAAAGCTAACAAGATGGTAAGTGTCAGAGAAAAAAAAATAATTCTGTTTTTTTTATGTCCATGACTTATTGCATATAATTGAAATTTTGTTTTTTTAATTTGTAGGTTTCGGAAAACCACAAGGGTCCAACGGAATTGGATACCTTCCTTCCGCAGGACGGATCTAACATGAAAGACGGCCTTACAGCAAAGTAAGCTCATCTTTTTTTAATAAACACGTTTTTTTTTATCAAAAATATTGGAAGTTTGATCTATTTTATGGCATGTTAAATATTTGTTGTTTTGAGATAAAAAAGAGATGAAAAAATTTAAATAAATTATTTGGATGGCAAGAGATAAATTCTTATGGTACATCATATTGTAGTTTGTAAAGTTTTTTGAAAAAAAAAAAAATATTTGTCTAAATTTTAATTAAACTCTAAGAATAATTATAACATGTAATGTATATGCACATGTGTGCCAAGACAAATGTCATTGACCATTTAGCGGCTGCACATTCTTCAAGCTCGATTAATTATTCATAGGGAATCGTCACCACACGTCGAATTTTCTGAATTGAGATTGACTCGCGATTGCCTCGACATCGACCTTATCGCGAAGCGACTTGCGGCAGTGCACTTATATCGACAAAAATATCGATTATTATATCATTAGGTTTTGCAAGACGCTCCGTTGACTTATACAATAACAGCACAATACAGAAAACACGCGTCCCGAGAGTGTGGCAAATTATTTTGATTCATACCTAATTAGTTGTCTATTAGTGGGTAATAAATAAAGAAAATTGAAATAATTAATATTGAAGTTACTTGCATGCTGAAAATTTTTTAAGTAATCACAAATTCGAAAATTACCCTAACTTTTCTAAAACTAAATTTCAAATCATAGGAATGAATAATAAATGATGCAAAACAAACATGACGAAACAACCCGCAATCCAAAATAATACAACCGAAGCAAAAAAAAAACATTAAAAATATTTGTCAAGTATAAAGAAAAACAAGAAGGAGAGAAGAGAAAAATAAAAGAAGTAGAAATGCATATTTAAATTTTGCAACACGTACGCATTACTTTGAGGAACGTCCGATCGTCAAATCAGCCAATCTGGCAATCCGCTAACTCATAACAATTTTACGGTAAAAAAAAAAAAAGAAATACCTGCATGTAGGTATGTGTATCCATCGCCAGCCTATATGTATACATATGACAATGGTTATCGGAGGAGATTTAAAGAAGTGCAGCGACCTCGAGAGCTGGCATTTATGCGATTGCATTAATTAAACGTTCTTCCGTCTCTGGTCACGTACATAGGTAGTGTAGTGTTGTTACAAAGCGATCGACAAGTTGACGTTCGCTACCTTTTCACGAGCGCGGTCATTTACGTTACGGTATTCTCGTGCGCGCATAAGCTCATTAACGACTGCTGCTTGGTTGGTCTAAGGGTTGAGCTTTTTTCAAGAAAAAAAAACATTATTCATTTCTCGATATAATGACTGAAATGACATGCCGAAGTTCCACGGGGTGAATCAGACAAATTATTATTATTATTACTATTATTATTTTCTAGAATTTATTTTGAAAAACGATTAAAATATAGTTTGATATTTTTATTTGGTTCCAATGTTTATTGCTTGTATTTATGAAATAGATCGATTAATAAAATTAAATACTCCAAAAATTATTGGTAAATTATCGGCTGATAATATAAAGTTTAAATTAATTTTTTCAGGTACAAAGTCAAGGTTGCACCACGCGACGTCGAAACTGCCTTAAAAGATGGAAAAGGTTTTGATCCATTCAAAGAACGTCAAGTACCCAATCCAACGACGTAAGTACACTTTCATTTAAAATTTTATCTATTCAAAATTCTATATTAATTTTAATAAAGTTTTAATATCTGTATTCAAATAATTTGTAGACTAATAAAATGATTTTGATAATCGAGCTTTTTAAAATAATATAAATTTTATAATTTATTAGTGTAATTTTGATGGAAACTATTGCCTGCATAAATAAACATGTATTAATTTTTAATTTTTCATCAAGATTCATAAAGATGTTAAGATTAGTAATTTTATTATTGTTCTCTTTGCAGAGATTGTGATACGTTAACTCACCTGTTAAAAGCCTCTCTAGGAACTGGAATTTTAGCGATGCCTGTCGCCTTTCGAAGTGCCGGTTTATTGATGGGTATTTTTTCAACGATACTCGTCGCCTTCGTTTGCACGCACTGTGCGTATATTCTTGTAAGTCAATATTCAAAATTTTTTACTTTTTTCTTTTTCTTCTTTACATCAATTAAATTAATTGTCGACAACAGGTTAAATGTGCTCACGTCCTTTATTACAAAACGCAAAGAACGGAAATGGGCTTTGCGGAAGTAGCTGAAATCTCGTTCGCCAGTGGGCCCAAGTGGGCTCGGCCTTTTGCTGTACCTTCTAGGTAATAGTTATTTTTACAATTTCAGTTGTTACACATCAGTATTAATGATGAGTGTATAATTAATTTAGCTTAATTGTTGATTTGCAGATATCTGATCCAAATAAGCTTGTTCGTAACGTATTACGGCACCTGCAGTGTGTACGCGGTTATAGTGGCAGCAAACTTCCAGCAAGTTCTTAACCACCACCTCGGCTACGAGGTGAACCTCCAAGTCGTCATATCCTTGCTGCTGGTGCCGATGATCCTGCTCAGCTGGGTACCGGACCTCAAGTACCTGGCGCCCGTCTCTATGGTAGCAAATCTCTTCATGGGCACTGGCCTCGGAATCACCTTTTACTACCTCGTCAAGGACATGAAACCGACGGACTTGGAAAGTGTACCTCTCATCGCACCCATCTCAGAGTTCCCCAATTTCTTTAGTATCACCATTTTTGCTATGGAAGCTATTGGTATGCCACTCTTTTCATTTATTGATAAGTGAAACATGAAATATTTTAGTTTTGCTCATGCGAGTGACTTCTTTTTTCTTGTAGGTGTTGTAATGCCTCTGGAAAATAACATGAAAACGCCACAGCATTTTGTTGGAATTTGCGGAGTTTTGAATAAAGGAATGTCGGGCGTAACGTTGATTTACATTCTCCTTGGATTTTTAGGATATATTAGATATGGTAATGGAACTTGCGACAGTATTACGTTAAATTTACCAATTGATGAGATGTAAGTTGTCATTTGTCAAAAATAATGCTGCTATAAGTAGCTTATAATTTTGTCAAACTGGTCAAACATTAATTTTTTTTTTTCATTAATTTTTAGACCTGCACAAATTGTTAAAGTTCTTATTGGCCTAGCCGTCTACTGCACATTTGGCTTGCAGTTTTATGTGTGCCTTGATATTGCCTGGACTGGTCTTAAAGATCGCTTCCAAAAGAAGCCACTTATTGCTAATTATTTATTAAGAACTGCTCTTGTTACTGGTGCAGGTATATAATAATTAAATTTATAAATACACATCACATTTTTTTAACTAAATAAAATATTAATTCATTTTTTTTCTTTTAGTTTTACTTGCTGTAGCTGTACCAACAATTGGTCCTTTTATTGGACTAATTGGTGCATTTTGTTTTTCAATTTTGGGTCTTCTCATTCCTGTGTTCATTGAAACTGTTACATACTGGGACATTGGCTTTGGAAGATTTAATTGGGTAGCCATGAAAAATGTTATTATTTGTGTTATTGGCGTTATGGCCTTAGGCTTTGGCTCAAATAGTGCAATTATAGATATTATTCAGCAATTAACCAGTGAAGGTTCACAGAAAAAGTGCAATACTGAATAGATGCTAAATTTTAATTAATTTTTTATATACAAGTATATAAAAAAAGCTATTTTTTTGTAAATATCTTTTAAAATTATCTAGTTTGAAAAAAATAAAAATTTTTTATACAATTTTGTTTTAGTTTTTACTGGTGACTTTTTTTTACATGCTTTATTTCTTTTATTATAAATAAAAAAAAACACTGTTCTTTGATTATATATTTAATAATTTTATTATAAAAAGTAAAGTTAACAAATTTTTCTTTTACTCTACATATTATATAAGCCTATTTACAGTTATTTGGTCGATACAATTTTTTGCATGCATATTTTCTCTTTTTGTTTTGCAAGGAAATTGTAGTTTTTTAAATATAAAAACTTGAATAAAGTTAAACATGTTTGATAATTTTTAATGTTTACATTTATTTTTCTAATGGTGCATAATTCAATAGTTTTTCAATCAAATCCACATGTCCTAAAAGCATTCGTCTGCAACAGTATCTTTTAAGTCCAAGAGAATCTAAAGCATCACTGAAATGAAAGTAAATTTATTACCAAGATGTAAAATATTTGCAAAATGTTTAAAATGTCCAATATTTTATAAAGCATTAAAAGTCATATAATTTAAAGTTAAAGAAATAGATTGTTTTTTAAACAGTTGTATCACAAATTATTGACAATCTTTTATTATTAAATTAAATTTTTAAATAAAATTAAAGTTTGGATTCTATTTCATGATAATATTTTAATGGATTTACAAATGTGCATATGTTTGATAAATTTTTGTTCAAGTAAGTTTTATAACCTACAATCATTAGCACTATAAAATACTTGTATTTGGAATTAAAAAATAATTGTATTACTGAATTAATTTGTCAAAATTCATAAATCAATTTTATACATACAAAAATTAAAATAATTTATGCTTACATCTAAATTGAAACAATAATAATTGATGTAAAAAAATTTTAAGGTTACATTACCCTTCAGTGTACTCAGCTTGCAGTAAGCCCAAATAAGCTTCCCACTTATTGCCAATAACTTTTCCACAAGTGAAACAGCGTACAGGGATAATCATTGTTAATGTTTAAAATAAGAACACCAATGATTTTTTGAATATTTACTTTATAAAATTAGCTTTAATGTTACAGTTGTATTTTTCATCAACATGCGAAACTACAACTATTCTAGAAATTGTGTGCCACAAAGCGTCATCTGCGTCATTGGTACTTAAACGCCCTCTATCGCGGTAAAAAAGATTATTCTTGAGCTTTATTTAAAATGTTTTAAATAATTGCAAGTTTGTTTTCTTTGAATATACATGTATATTTTTATACAAATACATAGATTATGTCCATTTATTATAAAACAACAGTTTTTCCTTGTTAAACTATAGATGTTCAACTTTATTTTGATAAATATAGTATAAACATTATGTTTTATTAGTCACACAAGTCTTAGTTATACAAAATTAGATTCATAATTAATAATTAATTTTTTTATCGAATTTTTTTAGTCGAGTCAAAAATTAGACAAATCATTTATTTGCCAAAAAAAAAGCAAATTATGTTAAAATTTACGAATAGTAGTCCTGTAGAGATAAGCTTATTATCAGCTGTTATTTCTCATGAGCAATCAACGAATGTTTGAATAAAATTGTTCGTAGTTATAAATGAAAATAATTAAATTATACTCTTATACCTGAAACGTTTTTTATGATTTACATTTTCCGTCTTATTGTTCAGAAGAGTCGTGCAAGCTAATAACTAAGGCTCGCCAGCCATTAAGGAGACATGGAGGCAATATATATCCTTTGTTCTGTTGTTCAGCACAGTGCAAAATCAAGACCCATGCGCAAAACATATGTAAGTGTACTTAGGTGTGTGTAAGTATCACAAACATATATATAGGAATATATGTACAAAGTACAACTTGCACTTGCACACATGGATCTAAGTGCGAGTGTGCGCGTCTCGTCAACTCTCGAAATTCACGGTCGTCGGGTCGAGGCGTCGATCGAGGTGCAGCGTAGCACGCACAGCAGAGCAGCAAAAGCAACGAAGAATAGAGCAGTAGAGTGGAAAGGGGAGTTAAAGGAACAAACAGGTCGCGGCAACGGCGACGGTAGTATAGTACAGACACAACGGATTGCAGCTGGAAAAGCATATCATACTTAGCTGCAGTACAACAGCGGACCCCCATATACCTATTACGTCCGAGTCCGACCGATTAAAGAGCTGCAGCTAGTTATATTACCTATAGGTATTGCAAGGCATTCAGCTCAGCTTCCAGCACGCAGAGAGAAAGAAACCGGCTATTACGTCGTATCAACCTATCCTAATACAGACGCGCATAATATTAATGCGGAATTGGGCAGCAAATTGTTTCGGTTTGCAAGGTTTCTGTTTTTCTCCATCGTGCATACAGTGGAAAACCCATAGCGAGAACGAGAACAACACCGAGACCACCGAATAGAGTGATGTCCGAGAATCCAAGGCTGCAACAACGAGAGTAAGTGAGAAAGAGAGTGCTTTCATCGCGGCGACGGTAGTGGCGGGTGGCTGCTGCACACACATGCGCACTGACGCGTTTGGCGGCGGCTAAGCTATAAGGGAGGCCAAGCGCGAGAACGTCATCCTCGTCGACCGCCGGCATCTCTTCCTCTTTCCTCAAGAGAAAGAGAGAGAGAGTCAGAGATTCAGCGCGTCTGCAACAGTATAGCGAGTCTACCTCGTCTCCGACACCCTTTCCCACTAGTGGTCGAAACAAAGGGGTATATTAGTGAGAACACAGGAGACCAAAAAAGTAGCCTTCTGATTGCCTGCGGCATTATTGCAACGATATATACTTATATACGCTATTCTTCTGAGTACACCATAACAACATTACCGCGACTGCCGTCACCGCCGCCAGTACCACTCATCTCTCTGCTGTTATTGTTTTTGTTGTGACGTCGGATTTTCGGAGCAGCCCAACCGCAAGGATTAGTGACTGCAGGCAGCCTACATACACATATATGCAGACGCAGGTAAATCGTCTCAATGAATTCATATATACCTAATTACGTTACGTGCAGCAACTATGTGCATCGGCAATTATTAGGTGTAATATTGGCGACATTGGTCTTAAATCGGTGAATCGGGGGTGGGGGGAGGGGGGGTGGAGAGAAGCGCGAGAAAGATGAGAGGGAGAGAGCGCGTTATATTATGGGATCAGGAGTTGGGGGGCGCGCGCATCCTCAGCGATCAGCTGCCATTAGATTAGCGGCAACCGCGACTCCACGGTTTAACATATATATAAATACAGGCCGGCTTCAAGTGCGAGAGAGCGAGCGAGCAAAGGGGTGCATCCTTCGTGACGCAGGGCAGAGCGCACGCGACAACAATAGCAAAGAGTCGACGAGGAAGCGCGCGCGCAATAAGCTTTGTGTACCCATATGTAGGTATAGGTACTTTGTACTCTTTGTACCTGTATCAGGTCACCGGGTTGTGCTGCTCTGCTATTGCTGGTGAGTTTCGGATCACCGCTAGCCGGCTTGTAACATCTACCTATATACGAGCTGCAGCTGTTTTGTCAAAATCTGCCTCCGGTGATTGCCGCTCGACTTTTATTCTCTGACGTTTTTACCTCCGCGCAACTTTAATAATAAAGAAGTTCCCGTCAGCGGCATTACCAGGCATGGAATAGCTGTAGATAGCACTAGCTAGCACCTCTCAGGCTCTCTAGTCTCACTCTCCCCCTTGGTCCCACAGCATCAGGGCCGCGAAAGAGTATTATAAACGCACGACGAGGAGACTATATAGTTGTCGGAGCAGCGCGTCGAGTGGAGCACAATATATAAGTATATAACAGCTATATATACATAGATATAGATATAAATATAAATATAAGTGGGAGGGAGGAGCAGCACGATCTGCACTGCCGCCGCCACACCGTCCGTCGGCTAGTACCTATTATATATAGTTGTATGACCTATAGCATCGGCTTCGACGCTCGCGGTGTGTTTTTTCTCCATTCCTTTAAAAATATATACATATATACCTACACACATATGCGCTACGTATAGACGTAGGGCTGCATCAAGAGCGTCAAAAGCCGCTTTCCCGACGAGTGTCTCGTAGAGGAGGAGAAAGAGGTGCGTGAATGCCTAGGCCTAGTAGAGAAGGAAGAGGAGGAGGAGGAGGAGGAAGACCGTGATGACCGCTGGCTGTCGTGCTCCGGTTGCGCGACTGGTATACCAGCAGCTGTCCAAGCCTTAAGTCCTATGTGTGTGCAGATAAAAGTACACCTACGTGCGCAGATGCGCCACCGCCGCTGCTGCTGCTGAAACCGACGCGCAAAAAGGGCTGCTGCTGCTGCTGCCTCTCTTCTGCCAAGTAGTACCTGTACATGCGAGCGAGAGAAAGAAAGAGGAAGAGCAGCAAACCGGAGCAACGTCGGAGCAGCCGCCCAATTCCCGGAGCAGTGCAGCAGTGTACATATACACTGATACATATAGCAAGCAAGGGTAGCAGCAGTCACACAGCAGCACCCAGGATGTAGCTGTCCGGCCCGACCCCCATCCCCCCCACCCCTGCTCTGACTCGTTGTACAGCCAGCCCGCTTCTCCGACCCGCTCGCGTATATCATACATACGACTTTATAGTGCCGCAGCAACTCCTCGGCTTTTCCAGCGTTGCCGACGCTGCACGGGCCCCCCTACGCGAGCGGGCCTGCTGCTGTTGCCGCTGACTCCGTACGACTCTCTGTGCGTGTATACCTACCTATATATGTGTGTGTGTGTGTGTATGTGTGTGCCTCTTCTATATATATATATATACGTAACAAAGATCGGCCCTTTGGTCACCAACCATCGTCGTCGTTGGACTTTTTCGCTCGAACCTTAGTTGTTTGTGCTGCGATGCAATTGGCATAGCCGTTTTGTCTACTTATTTAGCTGCATCCCTTACTTGTTTTTATAGCTGTATGATAAGTGTGTCGGTTTTCAGAATTCTCTTGGACTCCGCTGTTTAAATGTTTGCGTGGGACACGACGAGCCTCGCCGTTGTTGTAAATTATAACTGAATTAATTATTACCGCTGCTGAAGCCACGGTAGATGCAGCTTTCGGAAGAGAAATGGATCCTTCGATGTACGTCGCTTATGCACCTCAGGCAAATGGAGTTCCATTGGAGTCCAAACTTGCCACCTACATGGTAATCTCATTATTATTCAATAACTTTTCATACCTTTACCTCTTTTTAATTATTTTTCTTTTTCTTTTATTTTTTCATTTATTTACTTTTTTCTTTTAAGATATTTGTGAAAGCTTAATATGCACTTATAAAATAGTTTATTTAGTTACATTTTTTACTACTTGTTACTTTTAAAATAAAGTAACAAATGAAAGGAAAATTCTAAAATAAGTTTTGTAAAATAATTATTTTACAGAACCGTCAAAATCCAGTAAATGCTGTTAATACGGTAAATGTAACAAAGCATTTGTCCAACTTAAGTTTGGATGCTTCAAAGAAAGCTGGCCCTGAATTTATGCCTGCCAGAGGACCTCCTGCAAACAGCAATAGTACTTCACCAAATGTATTTAACAATTCTTTCCACTCCCAAGAAAATGTTGGGGGCACCACATATTATTATGTTCAAAATGCTGTTGTTGATCCTACTATTAATGTTGTTGAAGAAGGAGCTGAAATTGTAAGTAAAATTATTACATAATGCTTATGTTCCGACTGAGTATTGAAAACAAAAATTGATGATTTTTAAGCTGAATTTTCAATTTATTTTATTTCAATTTAATTATCATGAATCATTCATATCTTTTAAAATTTTTTAAATATTTAATAGTTTCTCATTTGTTTTTAATATTTGTCTAAAAACTACTGTTTTACTGTTATTACTATAAGGCATTTTTAAAACCCCAATTAAAATGATGAACATAAGATTAAATTAACTTGAAAATATTTTTACAGGTTGGTAATGTAGAGCCTCCACCATTAGCGTATATTTATCCTGGCACACCATCTTATTTACAACCATTAAAAGCAACAAAACCAGCATCAAATAGCACAGAAGCCAATACTCCTCCACCTCCACAAGTTCCAAGTTTTTTCGTTCCTGAAACTTTAAGGATGGAAATTCTTCAAAAAAATGCATTATCATTAGCTCAACCAGACCCTGCACAGTTTCCAGATATACCTTCTGAAGTTGAAAATTATCAGGATCTTGTTCCAATAGAAATTTTACACAAGCCTGTTTCATCGGTGTTAGGATATCAAACCTCAACTTACAAAGCAATTAATATCAAAAATGGATCAAAATATTGTTTACGGCGAATTCATGGTTTGTAAATAATTTTATATTATTTATTTAATTAATAACAGTTAAAAAGAGCTTACACAATTTTTTTTCAAATTATTCTACAGAATTTCGGTTAACAAATACAAAATGTATGGTTATTGTTGAAATGTGGAAAAAATTAGCCCATACAAATATAGTACAGTTAAGAGAAGTGTTTACGACAAAGGCATTTGGCGATAACTGTGAGTGATTTTTACAAACATTAACATTAGTAATTAATTGATTAATTTCCACTTCAATATTTAATTCAATATTAATTCACATTTTTATAGCTTTGGTATTTGTTTACGACTTTCACCCTGGATCTGAAACATTATTAAATAGACACTTTTCTGCTAATGAGCTCAATGGTTATTCAGATCCTTTTTCGGCAGATCCAAATGTCCCTCGGCCTTACAGTCATACTAAAAATACAATACTCAGACATCAACACAATAGTATGCTTCCAGAAAGCATCATTTGGAGCTATATTATACAACTTACTGCAGCTCTTCGCGTAATACATGCAGCTGGTATGTATATGTTTATCAAAATTTTTCTGAAAAAAGCTTTTGATTGTCTAAACAGTTACTAATTAAAACAATATCGAATTTCAGGGTTAGCCTACAGATGTCTGGATCCAACCAAAGTACTATTGACCTCTCGCACACGATTGCGTCTGAGCGGTGTTTCTGTGCCAGATGTCGTAACCCTGGACGCTAATACGCCCAATCCTTTAAGCTTAATACCACACTATCAGCAGGAAGATCTGATAGCTTTGGGCAAACTTGTATTGGCATTGGCATGCCGCAGCTTGCTTGCCGTCCATCGCGATAACATGCAGGCATCTCTTGAACTCGTTGCACGCTCCTATTCTACTGATCTCCGAAATCTTATACTGTTTGTATATTAAATATTTATCTATAATCCTTGCTTCCATGTTATCTTGAAAATAGGAATTTATTTGATGTAGTGAGAAAATACATCTAAAAAGGATTTTTTTTTATATATATTTATTTTAATATATTTATCTTTCCTAGGTATTTATTGTCAAATCAAGCCCGAAAGAGTGTTACGGATCTCATGCCGATGATTGGAGCCCGATTCTACACCCAATTGGATGCAGCACAACTTTGCTCAGATGTGCTAGAAAATGAGTTAACAAAAGAGCTTGAAAATGGGAGGCTTTTCAGACTGATTGTTAAATTGGCTACTATTAATGAGCGCCCCGAGCTCAACATGGACCCACAGTGGTCAGAGACTGGTGATCGTTATATGCTCAAATTGTTTAGAGATTATGTTTTCCATCAAGTCAGTACTGATGGGAGACCTTGGTTAGATTTAGCCCATGTTGTATCATGTTTGAATAAATTAGATGTTGGTGCACCTGATAAGGTAAGACTCAACCTTCAAAACAATTAACACTTATATTAACATAATAGTAAATTTTTCCAATACCTGTAAATAATTTCAATATTTAATTTTTTTAGATTTGTTTAATATCGCGTGATGAGCAGAGTGTGCTTATTGTTAGTTATGCAGAATTGCGGCATTGCATGGAAACTTCGTTTAATGAATTGGTGCAATCCGCAAAAGGCACCGTTACTGAGGCCGTTTAAATTTTCGAAAATGAAGATTAATGAGCCTCTTAGCACTTACCGTAAATGTGATATCGACATCTAAGGTACTGTCATTTAAGAGAAATAGAGAAAAAAAAAGAGAAAAACTCGAAAAAAGCTTTTTAGTTGACAGTATGGTGGTAAGATTAGTGTAACGTGAAAAAGAGGTGAAAATTGGATTTGTATTGGGGAGATCGTTGTAAAGAATTTTTTCATAAAAAAAGTTATATCTTGTGCAAAAGGTAACCGAACAGAAAGCAGATGAATGGTATAAATTACGAGAAATATTATTTAGAGAGCATGTGTGATAAGCGAATTATAATTATAAAGAGATTCATGAGAGATGGATCGCCGGGTTATTCACGTTTTTAAGAACGTAACAATATTAACGATATTTAAATAATTGTAATATACGTTGTACAAGAGAACAAAAATCATGTAATGATGATGTAAATTGAAAAACATTTCAAATTCGCTACGTGGAAAGCAGAATCCGTTACGGTACTATTCTGATGGAACTATACACAAAACTTAACGCGCTGAAAAAAAATCTTAACACCCAAATACATCGGTGTGTAGGATAGAAATCATTAGGTTTTAGGTACAGTTCATAAGCATTAATTTTGAAATAAATGTTTATTTTTGAAAGCAATCTTAAATAACTGGTATTTTTAATCTATTCTACAAATTTTATCAATTAATTTATTTATTTATTTATTAAATTTGATAGGCTGTGAGCCCTTCTACAAAACAAAAATATAAATCAATGGAAAATTAAAAAAAATACAAAAAAAAACCGTTAAAATTTTCATAAAACTAATAAAAATATTTCTAAGTAACCGTTAGTATTTTATTTCGAAAATTTATGAAATAAAATAGTTGTATAAATTGCGGCTTTAAAGTACAATTTGTAAAAATTTGTGATGATTCGTAAAAGAACTGCTTTTTAATTTACTGAAAATGAAAATTAATCTCAAGCACACATATTTTTTGCATACACTAATTTCTAATTTTATATTTTTATTATGCAATATCGAATAGAGAATCCAAAAAAATTAGGCTGCCAAAATCGGAATAATTGAATGCGGTAAAAACCACGTTTGATTCACGTGTAGTCATAAAGTTTACTTATTTAGTTAATTGGAGTTTATTGTCAACCGAAGTATTATGAAAATCCAATGAAGCAAAATTATGTTCTTAAATTTATTAAGTTTAATTCTCAATATACTTGATTTATGTATTATATATCTACAATTATATTAATTTGATAAGTTGTACATAAAGAAATTCTTTAACTGATATTACAAGTATAGTAATTTGTGCTTTGACCAAAAAAAAAAAAAAAATACACAAACGATCTGACAGCTGAAGTGAAAATATATGTGTATGTATGTATGTATATATGTGTGTAAACATCTATATATACCTACATACACATGTACCTATAAACAAATGATTGGTACTAAAATAGAAATATTTAATAAATAAAATAGTTTTTTATTTCAGTATTCAAACAAAAAAGGCGCAGAAAAATTTTTTCCATTCCCAAACAATGCTCCTCGTGCACACTCTTATTTTTACTTCGTACCCTCGAGAGGAAGAGAGTAGTAGAAAACGCTGCTTTCTATAATTTACAACGTAAATTTATTCATGAATGCAAATATCGGCCTTTTTACGCAAATTTCAATATTATTTTCTCGCGAGCGGAACAGTAGCAAACAGTGGAGCCATAGGCAGCTGTAGTCCAGGAATTGAATAAATTCATCTTCAAGGCTTTGGGCAGCATCAGAAGCTGTAGCAGCAGGGATCATCTGACGAAGGAGCATACGGAAATCAGTCTCTTCTCCTCCTCCTCCTCCTCTTCTTTCCGCCGAAAATCATCACCCTTGGCTATGTCGGAGGAAGGACGGGAAGCAGTGGTTGGAGGATAGGGGGAACAGAGTTTGGTCGAGGGAGAGGCTGCGGCTCTCGAAGCTTGAACCCTATCTCTCTCTCTCTCTCTCTCTCTCCCTCTTTTTTGCGACCACTTAAACTTGATCTCATTTCCTTTGCAATCACGTCGCCGCCGGCGGCAGCGATGGCTCTCGGCCTGGGTCGAGGAGAGCAGGGGAGTCTATACCGAAGCAACGCGAAGCCAAAGCCATGTAGCTTCACTTATATATACCTATACATGTACTGTATAGCCCTCGTTTTCTCTGGAGACACGTCGACTTCTTTGCAATTGCGATAATAAAGGCGTGATTTCCTTTAACGTTGTGTGTCGTTGTGTTAGAAAAACAATTTGACCAAATCCTCCTCCCTCATCTTTTCAACTCGGCCTGCTGAATAAATTAACGAATAATTTTTTTTTTTTCTATCGAGCTTGCAAGATGCGAGAGAGAGAGAGAGAGAGAGAGAGAGAGAGAGATTCATAACTATAGATTGTATTGGTAACTACTCTTTTTTTTTTATATTTGCTGAAACAATTGCAAATTTGATCGAGAGATGGGATATGGCGAGATTTAATTCACGATGTAGTTCTATGAATACTATACCTACCTATGAATAATTCCTTTTCGTGCGGTACCTTAATCACATTCTTTTTTCACATTGACCTGTAAGCTCGCGCTATAATGTAGTGCCACATGACGTACAGTAGTAATCTCCATCCGTCCTGCGACCTTTGCCGATGTCCAGCTGTGCTTGCAACAACTACAACAACAACAACAACAACCAAATTACTTACCTGCTTTCAATGTTTGGCATTGCAACACAGCAGCCCGGAAAAAAGAGGGCGCAAAAGCTTTTAATCCCAGCTCGTAAATAAAGAGCTAAAGCTGAAAATTGCAAAATCAGAGTGTGAACGCGATTATTCTTCTTTTACACCTATTTCTATCTGCAAGCTCAATAATAGATCTTTCTCTCTCTCTCTTTCTCTTTTTTCCCTTTTTAATAGTTATACACACCGCTTCTAATCCACTTTTAGTTTTTTTGTATGTACCAGCCAAACATTCTTTTAACCGCACATAGGGGGAGAAAAAAGCTTGTATAGAAGCAGCAGAATTTTCGACTTTCTCTGCTTTCGTATTTATATATATATATATAAATGGGCATAGTGGTATATTTACAATTATATCAGACACAATATAAATCCTCCTGCCCTCGACTGCTCTTGTATATTCATGTGCATGGCTGGGTGGTTTGTGCGTATGGCAATAATAAAAATTCGAAAACAATAGGTAGATATGGTAGCAGCGTTACAGCTTATATATAGCAGCTCTCTACAAAAAGCATATATAAATATATAAGCACACGTACGTTTCTCTCTTTCTCCTCTTTTACCCTTTTCCAGCCTCCCTCTCTTGGCAGCATCGCTTCTGAAAAATCTTCGAAGTTGAGAGAATAAAGCAAGAGGAAGTCGTCAAGCTGACGCCAAAGTGATGCCTACAGTAGCAGCAGGAGGATGAGGAGGAGGAGGAGGAGGAGTGTAGTAGCTTTTTCAATCTGGGGTGGCAAAAAATTTGAAAGAGAGCGAGAAGAGTTGTATAGTTGCAGCTGGAGCGTGCGGAATGTAATGTGATGTGTTTGAGTTGTATGTGTGTGTGTGTGTGTGTGTGTGTATATATATATACGAGAATGAATAATATGTGCTCTCTTGTGCACTCGGAGGCGCGAGCGCGCGCGCGGATTTTCCGAGAATAGGCCGAAAGAAACTTGCCAAGCACGCGCAAGCAAGCAAACGCATCGGACCGGATGTGTGCCTATTTGTGATATGTGCGTGTGTGTGTGTGCGCGCATGGGTACATGTAGAAGCTGGTAGAGCGCTTGCAAGTCTCGCGCGCTTCATTTCAACGCGAATAATTCACCAATTACCGCGTAGCTATTATAGCAACCAGCTGAGGCCAGCTAAATATTATTTTTCTCACAAAATGATCAATCTAATCCGCCACCGTCTCTTAGCTTGCGCAGAAAGGAAAGTTTCTCACTAGCCGAGATGACGAGAGACGCGAGATAGTATGCCAGCATGCCAGCCTTAGTGGACGAGATCGCTATGTTGCAGGCTCTCGTTAGCTTTACAATGACCACGTACAATCGTCGTGCAGACCAGCACTCTATCTCTTTTGTTGTTGTGTTTCTTTTTTTTTTTGTACTTTTCCGATTTTCTTTTATTTTTTAAGGATTTTAGATAAGCAAAAACAATATTTTACTCTCCATATCTACACTTATTTAATAATTATATTATATACGAAAAAGCTTTAAACATAAAGTGTTTCAAACAAGTCACTTATTCTATGCAGTTCAAAATCCAGTGGAGTACCAAATAACATAATGGAGAGTTTGTGTCTTCAGTGAAAAATTTTGTATTAAAATTTTTATCCAAAATAATTATTGGGTGGACACCGGCCTTTCGAAAATCTCAACAACAATTTTTTCAAATACTTTTTAAAAAAATTTTTTAAAAGGGTCTGCAAACATTCGTTCATAGATACAAGAAATCCCGCATCAGTTCAGAATTAGTATATATGTACATATATATTATATGGATATATTATAACTAGCCATTACTGAGCTAGATCTGAAAAAATATAGTATGCTTATTCGAGAGCTAATATTATAAGCATAAATGCCGCACACGTGAGCGTATAGAAGCTATAGATATAAAAGGTTCTTGTATATAGTATAAGCAATTTGAACAGAGAAGAACGCGCGATTGAAAATTTGCAATAATGCAAGTATAATGCATCTAGCAATTATAATAAAAATGCGACTCGCGAAGCGTTTCATCCCTTAATTAATAACAGCGCGTTTAATAGCAGCTGTGAGCACCGCAAGCAACGCATGTAAACCTGGTGCCACGAACGGGGCAGCCGCAAGAGAAAAGCGGCACGAGTATGTATGTTTGTAGTATATATAGACAGTTGATCGCGTAACGCATACACACGCAACGATCTATCGCGTCTCGAATGGATAGTCCCGGCAGCCCGACACATTTTTCCGATTGCGAAAGCTCTATCGGACCGACGAAGCGGCTGCTGCTGCTGCTTCTACTTCTATATTTCTGCTACTGATAATACATACGCGGCTTCACGCGCGCGCGTCCGTTGTTGCGAAAAAACACACGAGTAAAATATATATAGCATACATACATACATACAGCAGCAGCAGCAGCAGTTGTATGTACTTACACGAGAGGCCATTGGCCCGTCGTCGCGTCGCTTGGCCTAGCGCTTGCAATGAGCTTGCTCTCTTCCTCTTTCTCTCTTCGCTCTTGTGTAAATTATAGAAGATGGCTGTAATTGTTGTAGATCTTGTCGTCGTCGTCGTCGTCGTTATTATCGCGAGCAATTATACAGTTTATACACGTATTACACACATTGGGAAATTTGTCCGGGATACGGTCAACTTCCTTTCATCCCTTTTTTTCCGCTCTTTCCCCGTCCCCTCCCCTCACCCTCTTGTTCAATGACTCTAAATATGATCAATTGGATGTCGGTGAGCCAGCCGGCAAACTCTACTGATGTATGTACCTATATATGTATATATAAGTATACTTGCTATGCTGCCACTGCTATATTGCCGTAAAACGCCTCCGCGCTATTTCCGATTATACTATACACGTAGGTAGGTATAGAGATATAATTTGTGTATGTGTGCATCCGTTCTTTCCCACTCTCAATCTGATACATATGCTTCTAATTGAATTCAAGTTAAGAAAAAGAAATGCGGGGCATCAGGACGAAGCCATGAATATGTTGAACTATAAGGATTGTACAAGCTATTTTGGTACCATCATTCTATCATTGGCGAAAAGAAAATAAAATAATGAAAAATAAAGCTGCGCAGCTGGTCATACTCAGTCTGCAAGTCGCAATCTCACCATTTTTCACTTTTGGGGTAAAACACATGCACTTTCTCCGCGACAAAATATTTGACAAAATAAAATGCAAACTTTGATTATGCGATAAGTTATATTTGATTGGAAAAAGAAGGAGTAAGATGATGTGGGACATGTGATGCAACATAGGTTTTAAGCTTCGCGATAATCTTATTATCATTATATTTCCGTTAATTCGGAGGACCGCGTGGCTAGTAGCTATTATGGGCGCATTTATGATTGCAACAATAATAGTACATATAGTGCAGCTTCATATAAACTTGTAAAGTTGTGGCTGTGTTGGTAGTGCATATGGTGTACCTATACCTATAGTGTCTTCATCCACCTGTCTATCTCTCAATATACCGATATTCATAGATGATCCTGTATATCTGCACTGACAACCTTGAAAATATAACTATACATATGACCAAAAATTAAGTTTTACATTCGCCTCTTATAATTGAGTCTTTTTTTATATTTCTTTCCAGCTGCGGCTAAAAATTCGTATAGTTATATACGTTAATGTACATTTAGCAATCGAGCAGAAAAGAAGAAGTTTCTAACGAAGAAATAGCAGCAATTATTAACAGTCACAGCTGCGATGCCTCTCTGCTTCATATCAAAGTAAACGTTATAGGAGGCAAGAAGGAAAGAGAAGAAAGAGAGTATAAAAACTAAAGGCGGAGGCTGGATACTGGACGTACACACATGTGTGTATATATATATAGGCATATATAGGTATGTACACACACAGATACGTACATACACCCCTAAAGGAGTTATTTACAAGCAGCAGCAACAGTCGGAGTAGAGAAAGAGTAAGTAAAAAGGAAAGAGTATAGACATCTGAGATACGAGAGAAAGAGAGAAATGAGCTGAGAGAGAGAGAGAGAGAGAGAGAGAGAGAGAAAGAGAGGGCTCTTTCTCTTTCCCATTTCTTCTCTTCCTGTTCTCTTTCGCTGATGCTTGGAAGCTGCGCAACGCGTTCATGAGATGCTTGTGTTCTCTCTCGGGCAATTTCTTTTTTACCCGTCCTCTCGCGTAGCACGACCGAGAGGGAAAAAAAGGATAGAAAGATAGAAACAGAGTTGTACGCCTATACATTATACGAGTTGCTGTTGCTTATACTAGCTGATATGTTACTCCACTGATACTTAACTTACTCCCTCCGAAGCTCGCGCATCTATGCACCGTCTGACCGCCGAGCCAAGAGCAGCAGCAGCTATACTTATACACAAAATTGTCGTCGTCGTCGTCATCGTCGGTTCTCGTCTCTCCACTCTCCAGTCCCTTTTAACCGCCGCGCATCTCACTCGCAGCATCAGCTACCAGCGGTAGCATATATATATATATATATATATATATATATATATATATATAACACAGTGTCGGCAGCAGCAGTGTCTCACTCACCCTTCTCACTCTTTCTCTCTCCGCTCGAGAAAGAGAGACCATCAAGTGCTGCTGCTGCTACCGCCACCAGTATACACACTACCACCAGTCCACCACCCGCCACCGTCTTCTCTCTCTCTCTCTTTCTCTAGCCCTGGGATTGAGCGAGCACCCATCAGTCGCCTCTGGCTAGTCCTGCCGAGAACAACAACTTGTGTTCGAGTATACTAATCCAAGACGCTGTAGCCACTTCTCAATCTTTTTGCTGCTGCTGCTATACACTATACTATACTTAGTGTAACTTAAATTACTCTCTTGTGTTAGTCACGGTGGCACAGCTAGATATACGTTTATACGATCGAGCAGCGTAGGGCCAACAACAAGCCAAGCCGCAGAATCCAGCAGCAGCAGCTCCGAGGACAACGACGATCAGGTAGGTGTGCAAGAAGAGAAACATTAACATAACACACGAAACATTTTTTCTTCCACTACACCTCCACCCACCCACCCCTTTGTTATAAACAACCTGCCTGGCAGAAGAGTATCTTTCTGATGCTGCTGCTGCTGCAATTCGTGATGATAATAAGTATTAAGGCTCGGTGTGCTCGTAAAGGTACACCAAAAGGTCTGTCTGCCTTGCCAGCCTGCCTGCCTTTACCTATCTCTACACACGCGGGCTTTTCATCGATTTTTCGCGAGGGCCGCCACCGCGCGCTCCAGAGCCCCGTGTGTGCGACAAGCTCGTTCGCGGAAAATTCAGACTCCTCTCGACTCTCTTTCGAACTTATATTGCATCTTTTTTGACTATATGAGTTTGTGTAAAAAAACAAGCAGATACTAAGAAAGATAGATGAGGCTTCAAAACTTCAGGTGCGTCGACAAGATAATCTGCTTTCTCAGCTTCCCGCCGCGGGAACCATGATGATCATCATCGTGTCTTATTCTCGCGTTGCGTATAGTACATATACATATACCTATCTAATATAGGTACAATCTAGCTACCAAACATTTTTATTATTTGCTTTGTTTCTTACACACACGCGCACACACACTCACACGCAGAATTGCCGCTGAAGCGGACATAATTTTCTGTTTTTTTTTTCTTCTTTTTTTTGCTTGGACTATTTTCGATATAACAAAGCGACGAAGAAATAAGATAAACTAATATTTGGAATGCTCGACATTTCATTTTGACAAGTTTTTTCAAAAGTTTTTATGGCTCGTCGTGTATTTTTATAAGCAAGCTACTGTGTTAAGTTTAAAAAACTATAAGCTTGGGTATACAAAAACGTTTTTCGGTAAAAAAGAAAAACGTTCAAATTTAAATGTCCATTATTTTCGCACACACACACACAGTACTTTATAATAAACGTATTTATAAGTTGTCGCGCGCGTTTATTCAATAATTTAATTTCCGGCTCCCCCTAAAGTTGATAACGATTTCTCACACTGACTGAGTTGAGAACAGTAGTCAAAAGGTTATCCCGCGCGCAGTCATGTATTATAATGCCAGTCTTTAAATCAAGTACACATTTATTACATTCAACTCCTCCTATATTTACTTGCTGGGAGGAAAGTAGCAATAATAAATACACTTTGTTATTTCAATAATAAATTAATATATGGTATATAAGTATATCTATAACTATATCTATTCATATAACGTAGTATTCTCGTACTTATATATATTTTACTTTTAAATTATTAGAGCGTGCACATTAAAAAGTTCGCTAACGTGTTATATCAATCCGTTAAATAAACTTCCTATAAATATTCCGCTTCAACTGCAGTTAAAGTATTCAACGTAATTAAAATAAAAATAAAAGAAAGGAAAAGTGAAAAAAAAAAGAAAAATGACATACTCTCGCGATATTTCAATAATTTAAGTTCTTGAAAAACTTTTCTTCATTAAATACTTTTCGCAAGTCGAAGAAATGTAATATTAATATATATATATATACGTACGGCCAGAACTATTCATCAAGTGAAAGATAAAACTATTTTTCAGAACTCTATATCTGGAGAGTGTTCTATTTTAATTTTATTCTTTTTTCCTTCTTCTTATTCTTCTTCCACCTAAATGGACTGTGAAGAGGACTATCAAAAAATTATCACTCCCCATTGTTTCCTTTTGAACGTACATTATACATACGCGCGCTGCTTCTCAAAGTTAAATTTAAAATCAAATTAAAACGTTGGAAATGGAAAGATTATTAATCAGACCTATATAAAGAACTGCTGAATTAATATTAAATTTAAAAGAAAAATTGATTAAATATAAATATTGTTTAAATATTTACATTGTTGTACTTGCTAATTTTTTTACATAGACTAAATAAATCCATGTCTCTGTGCCATAACAACTATAGATATACATATATGGATAAAAAAGTAAATACGGATTTGCAGATAGAAATGAATGATATTTATTTTAGTGACAGGCATAAAAAGATACACATCCTTCGAATGCAAAGTTCCAAGCAATATATATGTATGTATGTACATCTGTATAAGCTGGAGATTTACTTAGGCATGTATAGGTATTTGTATACATAGGTAGCTATATATAAATATACATAGAGCGGAACGCATAGTAAGGGATAAAGCTCGCGAGAATAATATAGAGCTGGATGAGCATTTCAGTATTCATGACAATTTGAAATTTACTCGGGCGCGGCGGTGTAGGTATAGGTAGTAGCTTCCCTTTTTCTCGAATCTCAAATTTTTCGATAAAACAGTCAGTGGCGCACACGTTGAGAATGGCTGGAAGATATAGCTATATACATACTTATACCTATATAGCCGGCTCCTTTCCAAAATAAGCCCCGCGCTCCGAGTCAACGTGCAGCTAGTGTCGCGCGGGTAAATATTTCTCCTTGCCGTCCACGTCGCGTCGTCCCGCGGACTTTTACACTTTACTTTGACTACTCTATCCTCTACTGCACTTATACATGCCATACATGTATATATATATTCTCCCGGCAGCAGCCCTTGTTTTCCGCCTGCTTTTCCTCACCCTCTTTACTTTTCCTCCCCCTCTTCATCTCCTTCTACTCCCCTCGGTAGTCCCATCAGACTGCACTCGATATATATATAGCACTATACTCTCTCTCTCTCTCTCTCTCTCTCCTGATGTTTATTTTCATCTTTCGCTCGGTTGCGGCTGCCATCCCGGCCTGTCGCACCGTAAAAATACGCGCTTTTCGTCGCCCCGTCCATCCGTTTGTTCGTTACTCTTGCCGTCAGCGTGCTGCTACACTACTGCTGCTGATGCTGCTGCTGCTGCTGTGGGACGAGTAAATTTTTAGCCCCCGGGCCGAGCCGTAGCAGCAGAGAGCAAAAGCAGCTTGCGGCGCGCTCGCCGTAAAAAGCTTCCGGTCGAGATTACCGCTTCGCCGCCGGCTTGAATTGCATCCTCGCGCACACACGACGCAGTCTATATATACTATATAGGTATACATATACATATATATAAGTTGGACCCAACCAACGACTCTTCTCCCAACTGCTCCTGTACATGTTCCCCATCAGCAACAGCGGCAGCAGCTATAGATTCAAACATTGTGAGATGCGACTGAAAAATTCATTTCCACTTTTTTCGCAATTCTATGATGATGACGCTCATCGTTGATCCACAGACTGATGCGCTACAATAATTTTACCTCTCGAAATGTAATCTCGAGGACAGGAATTAATGGATGCGAGAGCGAACGTAATACAAACTCTTCCAAAAATTCATATTTTAATAAGTATATACTACTATTAACATTTTTTTTTTTTCTATTACAATTAATTTTATGTTGTTGTTATCGTATAAAATTACAAGGATCGATATAGTAAAGTTAAAAGTAAAAATGTTAAAATTATATGCGGATTGATGTCCCCCAGCTGATCGCGTCCTGAAGTCCTCTTATCCTATAGCACATTTTCTTATAACTGCGTCAGCCATGAATAATACACACATAGCTGTCATATTCAAGATGAGTTGCTGATGCTGCTATATAGGAAAAAATAATACTCTTGTCGATGAATCAGACAGCCGAACGAGGAGATGATGATCGCTCCGTAATTACTTCTCGACCAGCTCTCTCTCTCTCTCTCTCTCTTTCCCCTGCTTCTCTTTATCTATACATACATCCCTAGTCCTGTTAAACCCTATATACCTCAGTCCCCCCCCCCCACCTTTTCTGCCCGTTATATTTTACTTAGATTCAAGCCGCCTCATTATTATCGAGCAAGCAATCGCCTTGGGATTCTCTCCCCCTTATATGTACCTTAGTTTTTTACGCGCACCAATTCGATGTGTATTCGCGGATAATTGCTCTCTCTACCTCCCAACACCCTCCCTCTTTTCCACCCGCACTTGCCCTCTATACTATATCCAAGGATAATTTGTTTTTGTCGGCCGAACCGATTGTTTGCCTCCTCGAATCGAATACGTACGAAGCCTTTTTTTTTCTAGCTCGCGCGATGAGTGAAAAAGAAAGAAGAAAACAAGAGAGAGAGAGAGAGAGAGAGAGAGAGAGAGAGAGAGAGAGAGAAAATGGTAGGAAAAGAAAGAAAGTCGATGCTGGAAAGCTCTCTCTTTCTCTCTCGCTCGGGGATTTTTTCCTCTACGGCGCTTTGTGCTTCCAGCCAAATAAGGGGCTTCGGCGTTTTCTGTTTTGTGCGACGTTCGCGAGCCATGCCTTCCCCAAAGATCTTCAGAGGACGGGTCATTGAGCATCGGCGACGAGAGCCGGATTCTACTCGTTTCCAACTATACCTCTTTCTCCTCCTCCTCCTCCTCCTCCTCCTCTTGCTCACTCTTTTCTGCCGTCCTCTTTCCAATAAGGCTTTTGCCTCTTTCTCCCTCTCTATTGTCTGCTCCAGCCTCTGCCCGCGCTACGGCTCTATGATTTCTCGTGGAAGCTCTTGCAATCTTGTTGCTGCAGCAGAGAGACTCTCCCCAGGTGTCTCCGATTACTTCGGAATTAATACTTTCTCATGGCCAGGCACCGCCAGAACTATCCACCTACAACTAAACAATTGCCCTGACCGCAATTTTTACTCTACGTTGTTCCACATATGTACGTACAACATGTATCATGTATACATGTATACGTAGTATACACTCCCCTTCTGTCTATACATTTTACTGAAATCTGCCCTTCGGTGAGCAAGGCTTTTTCAACTCTTTTACTCTAATATATTCTATACTGCTTTCACAAAATTATAAAAACATACAAAATCTCTCTTGTAGGATTCACTTGCGTATATTTTAAATAATTTAAAACAGATTAAAATTCTGTAGAATTAAAGTATATCTATATTTATAGATATAGGTATAAGTATATCTTGGAAATATCATCGTATCATTGAGAGCTAGCGGCTGTTGGCTTTAAAAAAAGATTATCTCCATAATTTACTTGGAATTGCTTTCAAGCCAGCGTCGTCCCGATTTACGACGACATACCACGCCTAGAGGAAGTTAAAGGGTTCGGCTTCTCCCGGTCTAAAATTACACGTTTTCAAAAATATCACTTATTTGGACCTCAAGAACGGAAAGACACTCAACTTCTCCATTCAGACGTTCGGCAAACCAAAACAACAACAAAAAAGAAAGGAAAGAAAAAAATATATTTTACTACTCCAATTCCTGCGGCTCTCGCGCTTTATTGCAATTTCAAACATTTTTTTTTTTCGTCTACTATATACGCCAACATTATTTAAACCTTTTCAAATTCATACATTTTAAAATATTAAAATATTGTTTGGTAAAAAAAAAAAATACAAGTTATTTGATAAGCGATGCAATCACATACCAGGAATTTTTTAACGGAGCATAAATATTCAGTGCTCGAATATTTGGCGCTTGGCATTAAAGCTGGGGTAAACTGTCAGAAAAGTCTGTTGTCGCGTATATTTTAATAACGCATTGTTAATTTTATATTATTTTTTTAATTTTTTTTTTTTTTTACATAACACGCATACCGCAAATATTTATTTTTATATTAATTTAATAATCTATCCGTGTTGTGCACATGACAAGAAATAAGTGACGATTATACATAATTTTATTTTTCAAACATCAAAAAGCTATTGGATATTGTATGAAAATAAGGAGTGGAATGAAAAATTTATCCAGTCAACTTATAAGAGATGAAAAAAAAAAAAATTATTCAACTTTTATTGTATGTCAGCTGAATTAAAAGTTCATGATTTGAAAAAATAAAAAAAAAAAAAAATTGGAAAGAACATTTCCATCTGCGGAACTTCCTATTTTAATGAAAATGTAAATTTTTCTAGTACTGCTGGTTTCTCGGGAATCCGCAGTTTTTTGTTAAGATTAATTAATGCGATACAATTAAACAGTTATAACGGCCGTTATACAGACTACAGTGCAGTTACTCCCCCAAAAAAAACGTCAATCTCTATTTGAAATATATATAAGCGGGCACCTATTATTAAAAAAGGTCGTTTTTTGTTTTTTAACTTTGCAAGTGCATATAATTCATTTCAAATTAATCCTGGCTTTTAAAAGCGAAAAATTATGAAAACTTTCGTCCCTACGTTTTCTTAAAAACCAAGGCAATAAAAAAATAAAAAATGTTTTTATATGGGGAGGGGGGCTCACCGACGGATTGAGACGAGAGCACTCGAAATAATATTTCAATCAACGCGGGATGGCGATACTGCTTGGAGAGCGAGAGACGAGGAGGAGGAGGAATAGCAGCAGCTTATATGCTCTCCAGCGGGCTAGAAAAAGAGGAAAAACGGTATATGGCTTTGCCAGTAGAAGGGAAAAAAGCTTGCGAAACGAGTCGGTCAACTTGAACGAATAAGAATAACTTTTAATCGGTGCACGACGACGACGACGACGACGACGACGACTCCTCGTTTCGCTGCCTCCTTAAAATGGCAGGTTTTATTGCTCTGTTTTCGCAATCGGCTCTCAACCTATACATGGTATACCATACCTTCGTGTTTTTTTTTACCTATCTTTCCTCTTCTGCACCTGTGTGCGCAAGTGTTCTCGATGAAAGGCGAATCAAGAATACTTGCGAAACCAAACGGTATAAATATATGTACATAATATAAAAACTTTGTTTTAGTCATTTCAAAGTCAATTTATCTGTGTGAAAAGAACGCCTTATACAATTTCTTTTTTTTTAAAAATTAGTAGAAAAAAAATTATAATAATTATTGAAATATATCGGAACTTGATACCCGTACTCGTCGATTATGTTTTACACAAACTTTAACGTTTGATAAGCAAATGTGCTGATGTTATTATTATAAATAATCTTTAAATCCATTTTTTTTTTTTTTCATTTTTTATATTTTAGTCAATCGTTAAAAGACAAAAATATATTATTATAAAAGTGCCAATAATAATACGTAATGTAACTGATTACAGCAAAATGTAGATCGAGAGTAATAGATACACACTTTAAAAAATTTTGATGAACTATATAGTTCTTCGATATCATAAACTTTTAAAAATATATCGATTTAATTTTTGCAAAATTTTAAAAAATTATACAAATTTTTAAAAATTTTTCAAATTATTTGTAAAACGTTGACATGAACAATATTCTGATAATGATTCTCTTTGGTACGTTAATTTAAACTTGAAAATTTTTACGAAAATATTTCATTGAATCTATGCGATATAAGTAGATACAGGTAGATAGGTAGGTAGATAGGTAGGTAGATACAGATATAGGTATAAGCTGTAGTTGAAAAATAATAAAAATTTAATGGCTTGTAAACCGCGCTTAAGCGTTAAATACCGAAAACCGCAGGGCGGCCCGCAGTCTGGCGAGCAATACAAAAGCAGCAGCAGCAGTAGGTATAGTGTGTAGCAACTCAGTACACAGTTCTCTCTTTCTCTCTCATCTCACCCTCTTTGGTCCGAAATCTCAAATGCAAGAGTCGTCGTCGTCGTAGTCGCTGTCCAAAACCACAACCTGGCTAAGCAGCAGCCTCTCTCTCTCTCTCTCTCGCGACAAGTCCATTACACAGCAAGCTCCTCTATCTACTCATTCGCGATGAGAGAGAGAGAGAGAGAGAGAGAGAGAGAGAGAGAGAGAGAGAGAGAAAGAGAGAGCGAGAAAGCTCTCGTGAAATATGAAGAGAGCGTGCGGGCTTTGGCTTGCGGGAGGAGGAGGCGGCGGTGGTCGTGGGCGAAAGAGAATCTCTCTGCAACTCTCCACCTCTTTGACGCGGCAAGCAGTACGCGTATAGGTACCTATGTCCTCGGTGGTGGTGGTGGTGGTGGCTTGATGAAAAAAGTCTGGCACTAGACGAGTCTGATCGATGTTACTCTCTCGTACTTACTTCCTCGTCTCTTTTTCTCTCTCGCCGCGTGCAGCGCACACTCAAAGCGGAGAAAGCAGCGCAGGCCTCATCACTCCTCTTTCTCCTCATTCGCGACCACCCCCTTGTCATCGTCGCCCCGAGATATATTACACAGCTGATATAAATGCGCCGCTATACATGTTCGACCTGAATGACGCTGCCGCGCAGCATCCAAGAAGGTCTTTGCAACCGTATGCTAGTACCTATCAGCCAGCAGCCCTGTTGCAGTTCTGTGTGTTGCGGCTAGGAAAAAAAAAAGAAAAAGAAAAAGTATAACTATATATACGGATAATGCGAAAACCATAGGTGTGTGTACTTGCTTGCTTGCTTGATTACTCCCTTTAGTATTAAAATAGAACAGCCAACACGCGCGCGTGTTGACGCAGCTCCCCAGCTATATCTTCTCGCTTTATATTATGTGCTTTGATGATTGTGGTGGTGGTGGTGGTGGTGCTGCTGCTGAAGTCTTGAGCACTTGTAATAAGTTAACGTCTGTGTGGATTTATATCGGAGTAGTTCCTTCCTGATTTTTACATTCCTTTTTTTTTTTTTATTGATATACCACGATAAAGAAGTTGATTGAACTGCTACTGCTGCTGCAAGCTAGAGTAATATAGAGTACCGCGACGATTTGTTTTGAGAATGATATATTGTCTTTCTGTGTGCATCGTGTTAGGGTTGACGTATTGATGATGGTGAATTCGTGACAGTTTAGCATACACACGATATGTTTCAACTATATAAGATTTTGTGTTTTTAAAGCTTACGATAAAAAAATATATCGATGCTTTTCTCTCTCATCATTATATGTTGAGCTTTGTTATATTTCTTTTTTTAATCTTTTGTTGAAAATTAATGAACGTACAACGATACTATTTGTAGATAATTTTTTTTCGCATTTTTCTTCAAAATATACAATAATTCGGCGGAAGACTGTTTGTTTTGATTTTATAAGTTTTGAGAAAACTTTACTACAACTATTTACATATATACCTATAATAAAAAAAAAATTTTTCTAATATTTTTTTTAAAAAAAAAATTTTTCTAATATTTTTTTGGCAAACCAGATGCAATTTTTAGGATAAAAATTATTAAAATCTCTTCTTTGACTCTTATAACTTAATTCGTTTCGGCTGTAAGAGCATATAAAGGTGAAGCGGGTCCTCCCTCCCTCCCTCCCTCCCTATACCTTCCTTCGAGAGAGCTGCAGTCGACTAATTATCGCGAACTCGTTAACATGTATAAATCACTAGGTAGTGAGGAGGAGGAGGAGAAAAGAGTACAGAGGATGGGCATCCTTGGTAGGCGGTAGTCGTTGTAGTCCGGGTGTCGAGAGGAGCTGTATATAGGTATAATATAAGCCCCGGATCAATAGCAATTTTGCCGTGGGCGGTAGTGGTATATAAAACCAAGCGCTGCTACCACCACCACCAGCGTCGTCGCCGCCGTCGCGCGTTACTTTGTAAATCCCGCTGTCGGACGGCTTTCGGCACACGACAGGATCGACCTCATCCTCTTCCTCCTCCACCAACTTTCGGTACATGCCTTCATCCTGTTATCTGCTATTCTGCTCCTCCCCCCCCCCCCAATTCTGCTTTTATCGCTCACATCCCGTATAATCTCGAGCGGGTCGCGCTTATTATATTGCATTCTAGAAACGACGATCCTGGGTCACAAGATGGGTTGCGATCGTGAAAGAAGGAGCGGAAAAGGTTTACGTATATGTACAATGTAATCTGTCGTTGAAGCGCGAAAAAAAACGAGAGAGGGTGGGTAGGTGGGGGGGGGGAGAAGGCATCATTAGTGGAAAAGATTCACGCAGCATTTTACCATTCCTCCCGGTCAGGTATTTTTTTATACATTATAGGTATATACCTATACAGTAATGACAGAGAGACCATCAATTGCGTGCGCAATTACCGGAGGCTGCCGCTGCTGTTGCTCTCTTGGCTTTTCTCCTCGGGCAGTCCGTTTGAAGACGACCGCCACCGCGCGCACTACCTATATAAGTACCGCCGAGATGTGGATACTTACGCGCGGCAAATGTGCGTTTCTCTGCACTTCTTGAGTAATATAAAAGACAAAGGGTAGGAGGGTAACCAAAAAAAAAATTAATTTTTATTCAATGATATGTGTGTGCTAGTCACACGCACGAGTTGAAGTATTATAAAATCGAATTGAACTGTCTTTATGTGTGTGTCATCTCTTTGATTTTTTGTTCTTCATCCTAATTCTTTTTAGCCTACTGGCTATAGTTTTTTAATGTTCGAGATTTCTTGGTAGAAAAAGTGAGCTAAATTGACGTTGGTCCAATGAGACAGAGACCGGAAACGACATACGCTATCCTCCCTTTTTTATCCCTCTCCCTTTTAATTTTATAAATTCATTAATATTAATGATAAAAATCGTAGAATATGTACGCATTCCATGCGCTCACAATATACACAAACTAAACCACAAATATAATATACGAATATGTAGCACCAGTGGGCAAGAAAGTAAAAAGACATCAGCGCAGCAGCAGCAGTTGCCATCTCGTTAGGTTTACACTCGTATAGACAAAAAGATTGCAAAAGAGCATCAAGTTGAGATTAGTAAGAATAAAAAAGAAAAAAAACAACAAGTAGACAGTATAGTAAAGAGAAGGGAAGTAGGTGTGCTATACTGCTAATAGATTATTTTTAAAAATAGCTGCTGCTGCTGCCCTGAACCTTGGCTCTCGGCCCCAAGAACTAAGCGAGAAGGAGTACCTATATATACCTACCTATCTGTGTATAAAGAGCTATAGACCTGTTCTCTCTCTCTCTCTCTCTCTCTTATTTTCTCCGGCTCTTATTCCGTGTTAATTAAGCCTAATTTCCTTTGCGTCCGGTGTTTTTCGACCGGCACTTATATGTATGTGCTCAATTATTCTACTCCTTCATATCCGATCGTTTAACTGTATATGTACCTATAATGATACCGATGTGTTGACTAGATATACTTGAGATTCGCCTAAAACGGTCGGCAAGAAATTTTATTTGAATCAAAAAATATTTAATATCTACCTATTCACAATAATTTATAAATAATACTTTTGCTCTGAAATGTATGGTAAAAGAAATTTTTCGATAAAACTGATACTGCTGTGTTATTGGATCAATGTAAATAAGTAAGCTCTTATAATAGCTATAATTTATATCCTCTCTATACAACATTATATGTATATATCCACCTTATCTTTCAGATATTCTTCTCTCGAGAATGCTCCTCTTCCTTTCCGCCGTTTCTCCATCAATGCTACATTTTTTGCATGCGCTCTCGGCGTGTATCTATATAAGTATATGTAGGTGTGTGTTTGTGCCTGCTCCGGCTTATTACAACTTCTTCTCTTACCAATTATTCTAGATGACTGGTACATATTATACCCAGCCACTCTATACCTATACATTTCGCCTACTTTCCCAGAGCAGCTCCTAAACGCAAGCTAGCTTTTTCTCTCCCTATATACTTCTTCCCCATTGTCGTCGTCGCCGTTGTCGTTTGTCAAACGAAAAAAAAAATGAGAGAAAAAGAAAAAAAGGGTGAAGGAGAGGGAGGGAGGAAGGGAGGGAAAAAACCCTCGTCGACGAAAGTTGGCTTGCGGAAAAACCTGGCTCCTCGTCGACCACGGGATTGTCTATACTGGCTCAGCGCCAGCCGTGCTCATCCACTGCTCTTCGCCTACCTATATACATACACACCTACCTACCTACCTACCTACCTACCTACTGGCAGAATGTAATCTGCCTTCGATTCCTTTTTCCTCATTACTATACCTATATACCTACATACATACATTCTCGCACAAGGCTGCGAGAGAAAAAAGCAGCGCAGCTATTTCCATGTCAACGGGCTCCATTAGATTACCTCGATCATCATTATCAAGTCATTTCAAAACTTGACCCTCTATACTGAGACGCAGCATAGTAGTTACATACATTCAAAAACATTTTTGCATCTAAAGCTATAAAGACCTGGAAAAATTTTTTGGTGATTTTTCATTTTTCAGTCGGCTGATTCGATCGATAACAGCTGGCCAACATTTCAAAAGAAATAATCTATAGGTATACCTAGCCCCAAAAATTATTCCTTATTGCCTCTGCAGACAAACAATGTCAATTGAAAGCTATAGTGCATCTGGAATAAAAAAAAAACAAGTCCACTGCGAAAGCTGTCGAGACTAAACAGAACGCGTTGCATATATCGACCATTTTCAAAATATTGGCACACTTTAGGTCGTAATCTGTCCCCAGAGTAAAAGTTCGAATTTTGAAGGCATAGTAGGTGAAAAAGGTT
>JAPYZE010000288.1:0-47410 GCA_030522805.1 Leptomastidea abnormis
GGATGAGAAGAAGTGACTGTAGACAGACAGAAAAAGAAAGAACGAAAGAGAGAGAGAGAGAGAAGGGAATGGAGCGCTGTTGCTTTTCTTGAACGCTAATAGAAAATTGTGTCTTGGTGTGACCGCGGTATAGAGTAGCCGGGCTTATTCTTGTAACCCACAGTCTATGTTTGACGGTCGTGTATTGTACATAGTATAGTATATCATAATCGCGATAGTGCCTGTGGTTTTAAGTTTGAATTTGTGGTTTTTTTTTTTTTATTTAGGAATTTTCGTGAGTAAGAATTTTTTTCAAGGTAATTGATTTATTTTGATAAGATTGGTTTTATTAGTGAGTGGTAGAATTTTTTTTTTGTAAGATTTTATTGGGGTTGGATGATTTAGTTATTGATTATGGCGATGGTAATGGTTTTTTTATTGTGTGTATTGGATTTTGTGATTACATAATTTTTTTATTTTTATTTTTGGGTAATTATTTATGAAGCAAGTTATAGTGTATTTTTTTTTATTAAATTTGATTATGTAAAAAGTTTACATTTATGTGGTTACTATTATTTATATTTTTACATTTTTATTATTGTTATTATATTTGTAAATTTTGGACTTCTAATAAGTATAATATATTAAATAAAATAAATATTTTAAATTTGTGAAAATAATATCTAAACAAAGTGAAATAAAATTTTCGTTTTATTAGAATTTAAAAAAATTATTACAACACAACAAAATTAATTACTCGCGAAACCATTATCCGCACCACATATATCAACCGAACGGCCGCGGTTCGGAATTTTTGAATAAAGAAGTTTAATAGCAAAATCATTCGTATCATTTATTTGAATCTTTCACATTGGTCATTATCAGCGTCACTGCTACATTTTTTAAAATTAATTACTATATCTATAATAAACTTACTTTGTAATCTTATCCAAGCTCATTAAATTTAATTATTTATTAAATAAAACACGTGTTTATCTATATAGGTAAAATCATAATCAATTAACATACTCTAATTTCTTTAATTTAAAAAAAAAAACCTATTAAATCACATCGTTATAAACATTTTACGTGAACAAGTGTTAATGAAATGATGATTCCTAAATTATACATTGATCTTATTTATAATATGTCAACAACGAAAAAAGAAAACAAATTATAAAATGTGATCGTATCGAGCAAACTAAAACGTAAACGTTGCGAAATTAAAAGTATTGCAAAGCTTACACAATCATTGTTGTGCTTATACAAACTCGTAGTTGACAAGTCGATGTGAAAGCTAAATGACAAAAAAAAAAAAAAAAGAATTTGGTGATTCGTATACAATGGATACTTAACTTTTGACCGATTTGCTATATATAATGACTGTGGTCGACGGCTAAATTAGCCTCGATGTTTAAATTAGTTTTTTTTGTTATTAGGAGACTAAAAAAAAATTTTAATGTAATGGTTTTTTTAATGTTCATTTGTGTTAAGTAATATAATAATGATTTGAAACTTAATAATATATAGCTATGAGATCAGTAATTTAAGATTAAAAAACTTGTTTTAATTGATTGGATAAAAAAAAAGAACACGAATTATTTTTCTGACAAGTTAAATTTTTTTGCTAAAGAATAAATTGAAATGAATTTTTTTTCTTTTGCTCTAAAGAATAGTGGTTATTTTTGTATTATAATATTTTAGTCGTTCAAAAGACGTAACGATAATTGATGACTAGTCAACTTAATTAAAAATCTCAATATAAAACAAAAAATATACATCTAATCTTATAGGTGAACATAATCGAACCAAAAAAAAAAAAAACTATGAAGCTGGGCCACGATATCGAAGAATCCCGGTCACGCTGGCCAGGTTCATTGACGGACGAGTTGATCACGGAATTACAATCATGGGCTCGAAGCCACGCTTTACCACCATTACCAATAGAGCAGCTGGCTATTTTTGCACACAGCTGTAACTACGAACTTGAACCGACAATACGATGTATGGAAGTTTATTATAAACTTAGAGTTCGGGTACCAGAATTTTTTGCAGAACGAGATCCACTTAATGAACGGATACAAGCTACGCTTAGGACCTTGTAAGAAAATTATTTTTTTCTTTTTTTTTTTTGCATGTAAATTTAGTAAAAATGATAATTTTATGAGGTGTAAATGACGTGTATGGAGTTTATTAAAGACAAAAAAAATATATGTATATACAAAAGGGTGTGATGTTTTTTAAAAGCATTTTGGCACGCGATTTTTTTTTTTAATATAGGTATATACGTATATTATAACGAGCGAGTTTGCATGTGTTGAATAAATATGTGCTTTAAACAAAACTGTTTGCTGTCGTTAAAAAAAAAATAATAATAAAAAAAATTATTATGTTCAAACTTTCGCGCGTCATTCGCAATTTTTTGTTAAAAATGAATAATTTACAGACACTTATGACATGTTTAAAAATACATTCGCCGAAATTTGCTTATTAATTTAAATTCAATCCCAAATTTTTTTAAACTGAAACAAAAACTGCTTTATAAGCTTCAAAAAAAAAAGTCAACAAAAAATAACAAAAATATTTCGTTGCATAAGAGAAACAAGCAACAGCATCAAAAAAAGAAACAAACAATCTATATACTCGAGCCAAAGTCCTTAATCCTCGATTCCAATATAGTCTTCCATTTCGTCGCCAGGAAAATTCATTAATTCTTTCCAAAACAAGAAAGAAAGAATCACCAAAACAAATGCCACGATTCTTTTCTTTTTATCGAATACAAGTGGAAGAAGAAAAAAAAATGAAGATGAGAATCTGTATAGGATATACATATATATACACAAGCAAACGATAGTATAGGTACCAAGAAATCGTCAGTATAGCAATATAAACTCGGACTCTAAAGTCGCGTGGCAATTTGTAAGCCTGCCAATAACATTTTCAGCTTACATTCGTATATATATAGTAGTTTGAAAGGGAAAAGAGAAGTATATATAGGGAGAAAACGGAAGGTAGCGTAGAAACGCTAGCTTCCGTTATATCTCCGAACAGTCTCCGGACTGTAGTCGAAGCAATTTCCTTAAAGGAGGGGCAAGGGGGGAAGGAAGAAGGAGAAAGAGGTTGGCTTGGACTATTGCTATATAGTGGAAAATCTGGCTATGAGTCGTAAGAGGAAGCTTACCATTTCGCGTTTCAAATCTTGATTTGAATCTTTTATTTATTTTATTTTTTTTTTTTTTTTTGATAATGCGATAATTATTTGTGATTGCTGTTTTTTTTTTAATTTGGGTTATGCTAGCTTAATTAATTATAATTTAATGAATGAGACGATTTATAATTTTATTTATTGTATTTTTTAATTGATTGAATTAAAAAATTTATTTACCATGAGTTTTATAATCATAGTGTACCAAAACAAAAATATTCGAATGATGAAATTCTTATCTCCGTAAATCGATTTACTAAAAGAAAAAAAAAATTGAACAGAAATGGCTTACGATTATTTCCACTATATCCGGTAATACATGTTTTACATACTAAAAAAATTAAAGAACACGTGCACGTATTTTTTTTTTTTTTTTTTCATAAGCTACGATATTTTACTTTTTACAAATCCCCCCCGGATTATACCAAGATTATGTTTTTTTCCACTACTTGTCAACGCGACCATTTACCATTTTATATATTGATGCCTATTACGAAGTACTAACACAAATGTATGTAGGTATACATGAAGCTTTAGCACTGAAATTTCAACTCGATTGAACGATCGATATAATAATCGTTTTATATATACTATTCTATATTCACATGGGATATTTAAAATATTTATTTTCACCCTCGGTACTTTTTATAATCTGACTAATAAATTATTTTTTTTAACTGTCCATCTGTAAGCCAACAAACCGTTTCTTTTCCACAATTTCCTTCATTTTTTCTCTCATTATTACCCCCCAACAAATTCATCAAAAATATACTTCCACACCACAACAATCAATAACTAAAAAAATAAAAAATATGATAACCCAACAGAAATTACATCCGTCTACCACAACCAGATCCTCAAGGCAACATCATAGTCTTCCACGGTCTACGTGATCATACACCAAGCAATTACGAATTTTTAGTAGCAGTTAAAGTTTTATTCATGATGATGGACGCCTCGTTATATTACGACGGCTGCGTACCTGGTCACGTTTTTCTCTTCGACATGCGTGGCGTTAGACTTGGTCATCTGACTCGTTTATCAATTTCTGGAATACGACACTTTTTTGAATACATACAAGATGCCATGCCCGTAAGGCTCAAGGCTATACATGTTATCAATTGTGTTTGGTTTATGGATAAGGTTCTTGCTCTCATTAAACCGTTTATGAAGAAGGAACTTATGGATATTGTGAGTATAAGAAAATATATAGGTATATGTTTTTTGATTATTTGATAAGAGTTTTTTTTTGTAATATCTGTAATTGAACTTTTATTAATGTGATAGATATAAGGATATCTGTGATAAGAATTATAAAAAAAAGCTCGTAAGCGAAATTAAATTTTGCGTGTTGCGAAGTTAAGCACACAGTAATACATTTGTATATATATATATAAATACATAGATACGGATATATGTATATAATTTCAACGCGTCTATTAATACTTTTACTTTACACGCGAGGCTATATTAAAACTGTCGAGAGTAATTTTTCTAAGCGCGATATCTGGATTTTAACGTGATACGTTTTTTTTTTTTTCATGTAAGCTTGAAACGACTGATTTTTTATAAATAAAAAATATAAATGTGGCAGAAAGCGTAGATTGTGTGAATACGTTTTTTTTTTAATATTGGGTATGTACGTGTGTACTTACCGATTCAATTAATAAAATTAAAAAAATATGATTTTAGATTTTTTATTACGGAATGGATGTAAGAATTAAAAGGAAATATATAGTGATATGATTAATTTAATCGGATTAATGGATTTGAATAATAAAGGACGATTTCTTTATAATATAACTTTAAACTATATCTATAGAAAGATATTTCAATTATCATGCTAATAATTTTAATAAAAAAAAAAAAAATATGACATACTTATTTGTATAGTAAAATCTTAAACAAGCTATTATTACATCAACGTATTAATTTAAAAAAAAAATAAACAACTTTCTCAGCATATGGATATTTAAAATCTCGTACTCTAGACATAAACATCTCTCGATAATCAAAATGAAAATTCACCTACTTCTCATTGAACCTAACTCGTCATAAAGCTAAAATAAAAAAATATAAATACTCAGCGTAAAAGTTAATGATCAACAATTTAAAAAAAAAGCAGGCCGTCACTCGGTCAACACAAGACCAATGTCGACCAAAAAAAAAAAAAAAAAAAAAAAGAAAATGCCATTCAGCACGTTTTCTTCACACACAGTTGCACCTGCACAGCGGTGACGTTTCCCAAGTTTATCAGCACATTCCACCCGAATGTCTTCCAAAGGATTTTGGCGGTAAACTCGATGACATCGAAACTCTTCACGGTAAAAAAAAAATTTTTGACCGATAAATTTCTTATTTCCCCCTCCTGATATTCTTTATTAAATTATCCTCGATTTTCTTAATTACAACTTTCGTATTATAATAATTGCTCTTACATTCTGCTACTAAATGAAATATTTAATTCAAAATTGAATTAAACGTTACCGTACAATTATATATGTCGCGTCGCGCATCAGCATGCTCAATTAATAATAATTTTGTTTGTCAAACACTAGAAATACATATTTAGTCTAATTACATTTTAATTACAAATTCAAAATCAATATATACATAATATTGAATATCCAAAACAACAACAACAACAGCCACTAAATCAAAACATTTATATAAAATCAAATTTCACGTATCCAAACAATTAAAATTCCAGATTTTTTATTTCAAAATACTAACAGTCAACTATAACGACTTTACCTATTAAGCATATATAGATTACGTGAATTTACAAAACCCAAATTCCTCAATAACAAAGCCAAACACCTCATTATCAAATTAAAATAAAAGAAAATCTCTTAGTCTCATAAAATAAAATCAATTCCAAAATTCGAAACCTCAAAATATATGTTACTCTTCTTATAGCCGAACACTGCCGTAAGTTAGCCGGACTACGGGACTACTTTATTGAAGAGGAACAGCTTTACCGTAGCTACCGTAGCTCTCCGGACGCCAGCTGATTTATTATGCGACATCGATATATGTCTTATACATACACACATACACACCATAGCAGAATCAACTCAGGGCCAAAACTTCTTGCCGAGCTACTCCTTTATACCAACTGTTCAACTTCCCGTCCTTTTTTTTCTTTTTTTTTGTCTTGAGCTAATGGCGATTGTGTATGCGGATCGATGAGGGGAAAAAACGTTAAGGATGAGGATCGTGGCTGGATGGAATATTGAGAGTTTGCATGACGAGCTATACTACTCGACCTCTACTTACTTTTTTTTTTTTTTTTTGGATGGCTATTTGCTCGATACGATGGATGGTAGGTTGCTTTGCTTTATAAGAGAGCTAGTTTTTTTAAGAGATATATTGAAGAGAATAATTATTTTGTCTGTGTTGAGATTGATTGGAGAAGTGTATTGGATTTGGTGGATTAATGATTGGTTGTTTATTATTGGGCGTGAATAAAATTTATATTGTGTTATTTTTTTTTTTAAATGTTATGTTCGTAATAGTATAAAAAAAAATTGCCATTTAATTATTGTTCTATGTATAATATTTTATGTTGCTTATAAGATGTTAATGTTGTAGTTATAAATTTAAAGATATTTATGGGATAAATTTGTGTGATAAGTATGGGGATAATGGTATGCTAAAATACTACAGATTTAGTAGGATAAAATTTATATAAATTTCTAAATAAAATCAAGACTTTTTAATTGAATGACTATAATTACCAAGTAGACTCGCAAACAAAGTAGAATAAAATTTGATAGATTTATAATTATTAAAAGTGAGAAGAATCTGAAATATGTAATGTCGTCTAAAACAACGATACATTTAAGAACAAAAATATAACGTTAGCACAAAAAAATAATTGCCATGATGATGTTGAACAAAAGTAGGTCTGACTAGACTTGTCTGAATCTACTTATACGTATACTTTTATGTGCATCATTAGCATACATTATGTAATGTCAACGAATTATTCTTTATAAATATTTTTTTTTTCGTGAGTTTATTTTCAAAATAAAGCAAAAATTTATATATGTTTATACATGTTGACAATATTATTTCTCGTTATTTTAAAAGTCTTGTCATGTTTACGTTGCGTGTTTAGACTTTTACTCGTATTTAGTCGTTCGTGTCACGTCGTTGATATCGTAATCTGATATAATCATTTTTATCTTTATCTGATCATTCAATGCTCTAAATCACATTTACAAAAAGTATTTTTTTTTCAATACTTTAATTACAATAATTTATTGAACAAAATAGATAAATATACAAAAATTTCAATTTTTCAACTTTTCAGTATTTTTTTTTCTGCATTTATACAAAATAGCCGAGATTCTTTGTAAGTTCTTGAAATTTTTTAATCTAAATGAAAATTTTAAAAGATAAATATGTTTTTGTTTCTAAATTTAGGAAATTGCAGAGAAAGACTCTCGTCTTGAATTCGTTAGTGGTATGAAAGTTATTAAGCATCCTCTTAATAGAAAAAAAGATTATCTAATTGCAATGACTAATCGACTTCAAAAAGTCTATGCGAACACATTAGATATAAATGAAGTAAACTTCCGTATATTTGTAGCTCCTGTTAATAGTCTTATTAAGGGAACTACTTGTAATATTGTGAAATCTTATTAACAATACTGTGAAACGAAGTTTTTAAATTAAATTCACTATTGTATGAAAAATAAAATCGTAAATTGTGAAAAATAAACTTATGTTGTATTATGTTGAACAATTTCTTTTTTATCATTAATTATTTTCCATCTGACATACTTATATTAAATATTTATATACATATTTTAACAAAGTTAAAGTTTAGTTGAATTAAGTTAAAAAGTAAAGACATCTATAATTTATGATTGATAACGATGAGAGTTGCAAATAGTTAATTCAATTTTCAATTAATTCCATCTTTGATTCATTATTTAATTTTGAGTGGTTCATTACCAAAAATGTAATTAGTATTCAATTGTGATTTTTAATGACATGATCGTTTAATTCAACATTCAATCTTAATTTTAGTGACTCGATTTTTTAATTCATCATTCAAAATTCATTTAATTTTTCGGCTTATTAAACCTCTTCTTAAACTCGTAGACAACTATCCCAAAAAATCTACTTTGGTGGCACCCTGACGAAGAAAAGGAGGTATAAATCGAGTAATTAATTTAATAAAAAAAAAGGGATTTTATTAGTCTAACAAGATGAGTGCCAGGCTTTCAGGTCATAGATTTTGATGAAACTTGGTGTTCTGACTTGTTTTAGTATAAAAAGAGAAACCCCAAGTCCTAAGATCTAGCATCATTTGTTTTTGAGATATTTATCATCAAAGTTTTATAATTCAGCATTATATTGTATATCTACATAAATGACTAATAATATGAATTATTTGTTTTTTCTGTATATGTAATGCGTAAAGACTCTACGCACCTTAACATCACGTTTTATTTAACAGGTACTTTTTTTACGTGATAAGTCAGGTACGTATAGATTACAAAATGCAGATTCTAATGACACATTTGTAATAAAAAACATTTTTGGGGACTATATAATGGGAGGAAAAGAGCAATTCAAATAGCTTCAGATTTTTTTTTTTTTTCAATTACCTACTTTCAAAATGCGTTTGATATTTTGTATCTATTTGTTAGTGAATGCAATAAATGTTATAAAATCGGAGTTAAAAGTTGCATATGAGTGGAAATATCTGGACTATGATTGGGTCTATCCATGGCAAAAATATTATTATATCAAAAATCGACTTTTTATCCCTCAGAATAATCTACCTTCAGATGTTGCACGGAGTCCAGGTAATCTATATTCCATTTATAATAAATATTTTAACAATCACTATGATAACAATTACTTGAACATGAGAGTAAAATATTTTACTTCATTTTAAATTTCTTGTTTTTAAAATTAAGAAAAATCATTTATTAATTTTATGAAAAAAAAAATATTTTTTTTAAATACGTAAATGCTTTTCCAATTTACCCAACGAATTACTAAGCACATAGATGACCTTTTATTTTTAAATTAATTTCAGACGGACGAGTTTTCGTAGCGGTAGTAAATAACCAAGGTGTACCAGCCACTATAAATGTTATATCAAATAAAATGGCTCCATCTGGTCCACTTTTAAGGCCATATCCAAATTGGAGTTGGCACATAACTGATCCCAATCGTCGATGTGAAGGCATAGTTAGTGTTGTTCGAGTCGCTGTAAGTTACTGCCATTATAGTTATTTTAATATTCTCTATGACTATATTTAATGATCTTTGATATAAAATATTTTATAGATTGACGACTGCAACAGATTGTGGGTACTTGACAGTGGCTTATTACAGTTAGATCGTGTGTGCGATGAAAAATTATTAGCATTCGATCTTGAAACCGATAGATTAATTTTTAAAACCATTATACCTAAGAATATGGCCAGAAACGCAACTGGTTCTGGAATGCTTGTAACACCTATCGTTGAGACTCGTAAAAAATGCCGTAGTACTACGGTAAATATGACCAAATAATCCATGAAAAAAGTCTTGTAGACGCGAGTATTGTTAATTTGCAATAAGAAAAAAAATTGATCTACTTTAATATAGGTATACATGGCTGATGCAGCAGGACAAGCTATGGTAATCTGGGAAGATGGAAAATTTTCTCGTTTAGAAGGAAAAGTATTTCAGCCTGAAGAGAGATACAAAAACTATAATATTTTAGGGGTAAACATTACTTTACCAAGAAGTGGCTTAGCGGGTATGGCATTGTCTCCAAAAATCTGTCCAACGGGTGATTCAGTTCACAATTGTCCCGAAGAACCGGAACGCTACCTTTACTTCCGGCCTCTTTCTTCAATCTCCATGTTTGGAGCGAACACAAAATCATTGCGTGGATTCTCGTACCCAAAATTTCCATACTTTGCTGGTGTTGATGTCCTTCAAAGTCAATCTGTAGCACAGGCATTTTCATCCGATGGTGTACTATTTTACGGAGATACAGAAAATCTTGGTCTTGGATGTTACAATTTTAAAAAACCTATGACTCCGAAATACTTTGTAAGTTGATTAAATTTTAGCAATTGATGAAACTTTAGCTTTAAGTTTTTCATAATAAAATTAACCAGGTTTAAATAATCTTTTATTTTTCAGAAAACTATTGTATACGATACTCGTTTACAATTTATCGGTGGATTGAAGATTTTTTAATATTGTGAGCCTTGGAATAATTATAAGATAGAAGATTACTTAATTGCAATATCAAGCCGTATACAAAAAGTTATGACTGGCACGTTAAACTTAAATGAAAGAAATTTCCAAATTTTCATAGCTCCTGTAAAGGAGCTTATTGCAGGAACAATTTGTGATACTGACGAATCTTTTTACAAAAAAATTTATTAAAAATTATAATATTATTGTATATTATTAGTATTGTATACGATTATAGGATATAATTTAACAATACAGCACGAAAATAAAAAATAGTGATTCAAACTGTATATCAAATACACAATTATTTTGAATAGATAAAACAATAAATATACCTCTAACATTAAATGTCTATATGAAAATTAAAATAAAAAATTTTTTGAATAACAAATAAAATTAGAGCGTAAAAATCATTTCTTTCTAAAATTGATTTATCATTTTGTTTATAACGTTACTATACAAAAGAATATTTCTAAATATAATTCAACAGCAAAAAGTTTATAAAAAAAAGCAACTTACTTTGCGTAAACTTTCTACACACCTCAACATCACGTTTTTTTTAACAGGGAATTTTACACGCGATAAGTCAGGTACCTTAAGTATAACATTTACATTCGAATGACTCATTTACTATGAAAAAGTGTTTCCTTGGGGCTATATATTGAGAAGAAAAATGCTGTACAATTAAATTACGATTAATTTTTTTTCAATTACCTACTTTCAAAATGCGTCTGATATTTTTTATTTATATATTAGTGAACGTAGTAAATGTTATAAAGGCAGAGTTAAGAGTCAAATACCAGTGGAAGCATCTTGACTATGACTGGGACTATGATTGGCAAAAAGATCATTACATCAAAAACCAACTATTTATTCCCAAAAATAATTTACCTATAGACGTTGCACGGAGTCCAGGTAATTTATTTTCAATTAAAATAACTTAAACACAAGAATATAATATTTTATTTGATTATGGAAATTTGTTTTCACCGTATAAATTAATAAAAATCATTTATTAATTTCATAAGTTGGGAAATTAAAATAAATTTTTCTCGAAGTATCGTTAAGTCAATATTATTCCGATGCAATTTATTTAATATTAGAATTAATAAATAATAATTTAAAAAATTAACTTTAGATAAACGAGTCTTCGTAACTGTACTAAAAAATAAAGGTGTACCAGCCTCGCTAAATGTAGTATCAGACAAAATGGGTCCATCTGGTCCACTTTTAAAACCATATCCAAATTGGAGTTGGCATAAAGCACGTCCAGATCATCAGTGCGAAGGCATAGTTGGTGTTTACCGAGTTGCTGTAAGTTTTATAACTAATCAATAATTGTTTTAATGATTTTAATAATTTTAGTTATCTTTATAATGAATAATTTTAGATTGACGACTGCAACAGATTATGGGTACTTGACAATGGTATAATAGATGGAAAACAGGCGTGTGATGAAAAACTAATGGCATTCAATCTTACAACAGATGGATTGATTTTCAAAACTAAAATACCTAAATATTTTGCCAGGAATGAGACTGGTTCCGGTCAACTTGTTACACCTGTTGTTGAAACTCGTAACAAATGCAATAGTACTACGGTAAATATAAATCAAATTACAAAAAATCTCACTATACTAATCTATTGTTCATTTATTAGTATTAATCACAAATACGATTGGTGCATTCTCACAGGTATACATTTCTGACACACGTGGACAAGCTTTAATAGTCTGGGACGATGGGCATTTTTCTCGACTAGGAGGCAAAATATTTGAGGCTGAAGAGAAATACAAAAACTATAATATTTTAGGAGTCAATTTTACTTTATCAAGCAGTGGCTTAGCGGGTATGGCGCTGTCTCCAAAAATCTGTCCAACGGGTGATTTAGTTCACAATTGTCCCGAAGAACCGGAACGCTACCTTTACTTCCGGCCTCTTTCTTCAATTTCCATGTTTGGTGCAAGCACTAAATCACTACGTGGATTTTACTATCCCAAATTTCCATATTTCGCTGGTGTTGATGTCCTTCAAAGTCAATCTGTAGCACAGGCATTTACTTCTGAAGGTGTATTATTTTTTGGAGTTACAGGAGAAACTGGTCTTGGGTGTTACAATTTTAGAAAACCCTTGACTTCGAGATACTTTGTAAGTTGATCAAATTTTATCAAATTATGAAACTTTGATTTTAAATGTTTATTTCTTATATACAGATTTTAATAATCTTTTGATTTTTAGGAAACTGTTAAGATCGATTCTCGTCTTCAATTTATCAGTGGATTGAAGATTTTTGAAAATTTTGAGCATTGGAATGGTTTTAAGATAAAAGAATTCATAATTGCCATGTCTAATAGCTTACATAAGGTTGCGACTGATACGTTAAATATAAATGAAATAAATTTTCGTATTTTTGTAGCTCCTGTAAAGGATCTTATTGCAGGAACAACTTGTGATACTGACGAATCTTTTGATTAAGTTAGTAAATGTTATTGTACTTTTTAATAAATTAAATATAACAATTATTTGTAAGAGTTCTTGTAATTTCTTTTATTGTAGTTGTCACAATATATTATTATTATTATTACCATATAAAATATTATGTGGCACATGCCAAAAATATATGTGACATAAAAATTGTAAATCAAGCAAAATAATGTATATATACGTAATCTTTTAAAATAAGTGGAACAACAATAAATATCACTAAATTAAAACATTCAAAGAAAAAATAAAGTTTTAAGATTTAATCACAATTTTTAAATAACACAAAAAAAACGATAACTCAAAATTTTTCTGACCTAACTGTTGATTCATCCTTTTATTTTATATCACCTAACTACAAATGAATTTTCTGATACTCAAAATGCTTCTAAAAACAAAAAAATTACCAAAAAAAACAATGAACTTGTTTATGCGTAAAAAATCACTACGCATCTTAACATCACGTATTTTAACAGACGCTTTTTTACGTGATAAATCAGGTACGTTAACCATAAACATTAACATTCAAATGATACACTTAGAAAAATATTTTGTCTTAAGGCTATATATTGAGAAGACAAGTGTAATGTAAAATACTTATTCAGCATTAGTTTGCAACTGCTTTCTTTTAAAATGCGTTTAATACTTTGTCTTTTCATATTAGTGAACGCGGCGTATATTATAAAATCGACATTAATAGTTAAACATAAATGGAACTATTTTGATTATGATTGGGTCAATGATTGGCAAAAAAATTATTACGTTAAGAATAAATTTTACATTCCTGAGAATATAGTGCCTAGAGATGTTGCACAAAGTCCAGGTAAAAATTTATAATTTTTTTTAATTAGTAATAAAAATATTTAAACATATATTATTTAAGCATAGATAATAAAAAAAAAGATTTAACTTTAAAAAAATCATAGGATGTAAAAGCTCAATCATAAAATTTCAGATAACCGAATTTTTTTAACGGTAGTTAAAAATAAAGGTGTACCAGCCTCGCTAAATGTAGTATCAGACGAAATTGGTCCATCTGGTCCACTTTTAAAGCCATACCCCAATTGGAATTGGCATAAAGCTCATCCAGATCATCGGTGTGAAGGCATAGTCAGTACTTACCGAGTTGCTGTAAGTTGGATTACTAATTAATAACTGTTTTAATAATTTTAACATTTCTAATAATCTTAATAATGAAAAATTTTAGATTGACGACTGCAACAGATTGTGGGTAGTTGACAATGGTTTAATTGATGGAAAACACGTGTGTGATGAAAAACTAATGGCATTCAATCTTACAACAGATAGATTGATTTTCAAAACTAAAATACCTGAAAATTTGGCCAGGAATGAGACTGGTTTCGGAAAACTTTCTACACCAATCGTTGAGACTCGTAAAGAATGCGCAAGTACTACGGTAAATATGAATAAAATCAAATTCTGATATTTTTTCAAATGAATATTGTCAATCTATCGTTGTCCAAAAAATTCTGAATTAAACCATTTTCGTAGGTATACATAGCTGATTCACTTGGAAACGCTTTAATTGTCTGGGATGATGGAAAAATGTACCGATTGGAAGGTGAAATATTTCAACCTGAAAAAAACTACGCGAATTTTACAGTCCATAATCAGAATTTTAAATCTTCCACTGGTATTTCGGGTATGGCATTGTCTCCAAAAATATGCCCAACAGGCGACTCTTTGGATAACTGTCCTCAAGAACCAGAACGTTATCTCTATTTCCGACCAATGTCTTCAATTTCTATGTTTGGTGCAAATACTAAATCACTACGTGGATTTTCATATCCCAAATTTCCATATTTTGCTGGTATAGATGTTCTTGAGAATCAAGCTGTAGCACAAGCTTTTTCAGCCGATGGAATTCTGTTTTATAGTACCACTGGAGATACTGGTATTGGTTGTTACAATTTCAGAAAACCTTTGACTCCGACATTTTTTGTAAGTCACTTAAATTTTTTATTTTGTAAAATGCTTTTATTGAAATTTTGCAATTGTTATATTTTTAGCATGAATTAAACATTTTTATTAATAGCTTTGTTTGGGTTATTGTTTAATTGTTTATTGATTTTCAGGAAACTATTTTAACTGATTCTCGTCTTGAAATGATTGGTGGAATGAAGATTTTTGAGAGTATCAACAATCAGACTTATGAGAAAGAAGAATACTTAATTGCAATGTCAAATCCAGTTCAAATAATTATGACTGGCACGTTTAATACAAATGAAATAAACTTTCGTATTTTTACAGCTTCTGTAAACGAGCTTATTGCAGGAACAATTTGTGATACTTTTTAAAAATTATTATTAGTCATTTGTATAATTTCATTTTGTTTTTAAAAAATTAAATAATCAAAAATTATAATTATTTAAATAGAAAAATGTAAATTAAATATAAATATCTCACAATTAATTTACAATCTAAGATTAAAATAAAAAAGTCGAAAAGATTATCTTCCACATCATCACCATATTCATCATCAATCAATTAAATTAAACAGTTATCATCAACATCAGTACACATACCAAAAACTCCCCAGCGTAAATTTTCAACAAAAAATATAGCCCACTTCTTCTCCTACACCCTCAATTCTTTTATACATCATTCCTCAACCTCTCGACTCTCCCTCGTAAATAAGCCTACATACTACCATTACACATACCCACAAAAAAAGTGAGGGTGGTATAAGGGATAAGAAAAGGTAAAGCCTAAGGTTGGATGAAATATAGAGAGGGATGGTAAGCGCCGGCGCAGAAAGTAGTTTAGTAGCTGCGCAAGACCAAAGCTCGTGGCTGGTTCTGATTCGAGAGGATTGCACGAGAGAAAGAGTCATAAAGAGCGAGGACTTCAACGAGACGAGTTATTCGCGAGGATATACATTACGCTTATCGTCCGGGGATTCCAGGTTAGTTTGATTGTTTTGTATGTAAGTGTGTGTTTGTGTATGTGTGTGGGGTTGATTGTTTTTTAATTTTCAAATCATTTTGTTTTTTCGTGTTTATGATGGGGTGTAAAATTGAGATTTGAAAGGCTATGGGTTGTGAAGGTATTGAGATAAGTAGAGCTTTGAAAGGGGTTGCTAGGGCTGCTTTGTTGTTTAGGTAAGTTTGGGTAAAGATTGAATTTTTGTGAAAACTTTGACTGCAGTTGGTCAGCCATAGCGACTACTTGGTACCGCGTTATTTTGTTGCTATTGTTCATTTGAAGTTAAGGAATAATTTAATTTTTGAGCTTGCAAGCTCTTTATTGCTAGTGATAAAAAAAAAATTGTTTTTTATTCTATGTTTGCAAACAAATCTATGTAATAATTTAATTAAGATTTTTTAAAAAAAGTAAACACAAAAAATATTTAAGATAACATACAAACTTGCTGGAACATTAAGTTATTTTGTTACAAAACAGCAGAAAATGTAATATTGAATAGAACATCAATATTATTTAAATGTTAATCACACGATATAATCAGATAGTAGTACCCCGGTAACAACCAAATCAATAATCCCCGGTACCCCTTTCACTTCCATCACAATAATCCCCCTAACACCGATCGAATTCATTATGAATATCAAGCTTTATCATCCCTTTACAAAGAAAAAAAATCCATAATAAATAAAGAAACGCATACTTTTCTATACTTTTTTTCTAGACGGACACACGAGTATAGAAGGCGATGAACAGAAATCAAACATAATCCAACTCAGTAACCAAGAGCCGGTAAAATTTCGGGTGGGGGGGATATACTAACAAGGTACATACTATACACGCCGGCGCAATTAGCACTTGTCAGGACTAAAGTGAATATACAAGTGTCGATGCCCGCGTGTCTACTGTATTATAAAAGTAACAGCTAAGCTGCAAAGTTCGAGGCTGATAAGGAACATAAAACTAGCACGATGATTATCCTGCGACAGATATTTTTGAGCACCTTTTATGCCCTTTTGGTATTTTGCTATGATATGGAGTTTTCAGCTGCTGAGGATTGTAGAGCTTGTGTGCAGCTTACTTCTCATACGTTTGATAAGGTAAATGTTCAAAAAATAAATAAATTAAGTAAAATTTTGTAAAATAATTAATCATCAAAATTCTTATTTCATTTTTACGTATAGATTCTACCTAAATTCAAAGCTGTACTTGTTAAATTCGACGTGGTATACCCTTACGGAGATAAGCACAATGAATACATAGAAGTAGCATTAAGCACAAAAGATGCACCTGATTTACTCATAGCTGAGGTTGGTATCAAGGATTTTGGTAGTAAGGAAAATCAGGATCTTGCAAAGCGTTTTGGTATCAAACCAGATGACTATCCGACTGTACTTCTTTTTGTTAACGGACGAAAAGAGCCTTACAAATTTGTGGCTGAACGTGATGAGGATTTCAATGCTAATAATATGAAGAGATTTATTAAGAAGAAAACTAATCTTTATCTTGGACTGCCTGGTTGTATTGAGAAGCTGGATAAGTTGGCTGAGGACTTTAAGAGTAATGAAAAGGATAGACAGGTATGAGGGGATTTGAGTATTTTTTTATTTTTTGGATGTTTGGTGTATCTATGAGATTGGAAATGTGATATTTTGTTGATTTTTCCAGGAGTTATTGAATAAAGCCAAATTGTACGAGGAAACTTTACCAGAAGAGCATCGAGCAGCAGCTAAGGTTTATATAAAAACAATGGAAAAAATTCTGGATAAGGGTGATGTGTTTGTGCAGACTGAACAGACGAGACTTGAAGGTTTACTGAAAGGAAAATTGTCAACCGAGAAGAAAAAAGTGATGGAGGAACGTAGGAACATATTACAGTCATTTATGTTCAGAGATGAATTATAATCGCTTAGGAGAAAATGATGTAATGAAAGTGCACAAGTACATTTTTACAGATTTTTGCATTAAAAATTTAGATTATAGAGTTTGAATGTGAAATACAAGTTTTTAAGAAAAAAGTGGATTGTGGTAGATGTACAATATTTGTACTTGTTTCACAATTTTTGTTTAGATTCTTTTTTTTTTTGCAGTCTTTATGAATATGTACTATGTTTTTTAGTGAATATTTAAAAAGTTTATAAGAGTTTTGTAATTCAAAAAGAAATATGCTTACCAAGAACCAAATTAAGTTTAACTCAAGAAAAATGCTTCTTACAATTTTGTGATATGTTATTAATGTTCCTAAAGGATGAGTTTTTACTGTTTTAACACAACAATATGGAATGCCAATAAAAAAAAAGTCCACAAATTACAAAGTATCATCGCATTTATTATCGTGTACTTTTATCATTTACAAATGTAGTACATTTATATAAATCAGAATCACTAGCCTGCAAAGATTCTAGGTTTTTCTTTTTCATACTGCATTTAGTTTTTTTTAAAAATCACAGATATAATGTACAATGGTTATAAATATTCTTAAATAGATGAATGAAAAAATAAGCATTAAAATTTGTTACAACTGATGATTCTCGTGCAATAAAAAATTGTGAAATATGACATGAGCTTATTTTATTACCTCAATAAACGCTTTTTGACGTCATATTAAATTAATGTTGATTTTCCCTAATGCTTGTGCTCATTGGCAGGAATGTTATCATCCCATAAAATGGAATTTATTTTACTTTTGCCATACTATCATAACAGTATTTACGAAATAACATTCACTTACTCTTGCTCTTTAACTTTTAGCTTCTCAAGATCCGTTGTCACTTCATCAGTAACCTTTTTCACCTCTTCTTTATCTGTGCTCTGTTCTTTGGAATGTTCTTTGTCTACAACTGCAGTAGTTTCTTTGTTTTCCGAGTCCTCTTCTTCTTCTTCTTCTTCTTCAGAGCAGCTAGATTCACTTTCATTCTCTGAATCTGATTTGCCAGAATAAATCTCACATTCTGATTCTACAATCTTTTTTGCTTTATCAAATGCTTCCTTCCACAGCTTTGCATCTTGACAAAAAAAAAAAAAAAAAAATGAATAAGATTAATAATTCAATAAAATATTTTTAGAATATTTCTTTTAAAACACCTATTATAGACACTTACTTTCTGCATTGGCAAATCTAATAGCTAATAATTGTGGCTTTGGTTGCTCGTCTGCAAAATCTGCTAATGCACTCCAAACCCAAGCACGATCACTTCCACAGTTGGGATTTAGTTCCATCCAAGGCCAGACAAAGTGATTTGCACAGAGTTTTAAAGTTTTATCTCGACGCATCACAATTCTGACAGTATTTTTAGATTTATGCTTTAGGAGTTTAACTTCACCCGTGCCCCTTTCTTTCCATTCTGCTGGATTGTCTGAGGTATCATAGCGATACAACTTGGCTCTCCTAAGAATTTAAAAGTGCACATATTAAATATAATAGCAACAAAAAAGCAATAAATAAATCTCATTCCAAAAATAAGTAGATAATTACACAGACTCACAATTTAATCATTTCTTCTTCCTCCTCCTCGTTCAAAGACACCTCGACCAAAGGCAACTGGACAACTGGTTCAAAGTGAACTGCAGGAGAGCTTGGTGGTGTATCCGTCTCTTCAGCATGTCCATTTTCAGTAGCCAGGACATTATCCTGCAACGACCACCGGAAAGACTATCAAAAAAACACTTATTCACTCTATCAAAGTATAGAGCGAGAGCAAAGTCCTATGGGATTTTATACGTTATATGCAAAAAATCCCCGGAAGTCGCACCCGCTAGGTAAACAAACGATATATTGCGTTGCAGAAGGTTTATAACCTTCAGCATCCACAACAAAAAAATAAGAGGGATGATGATCCCTATTAGTACTTACCCCTAGCTCTGGCATCTTGACGGTTGAAATTTACGACGAATACAGAATCTGCAGCTGATATTCGAGGTTAATATTCGCTTGATATACGATATTGTCGATATGCAAATTGATCGGTGCTCTTGTTTTACTTCGATATATGCCTGATGTTTGTAAATAGGCCGACTCAACGGCTTTTCCGCTATTGTTTATTGGCGGCCTATTGTAGTATAGTATATATGTATATACCTATATATATCAGACGTCTTTAAAAGGTGAAAAACGGATCGCGCGCATTTAATTTATGAGGGATGAGGATTTGAGGAATAGAAATAGACGCGCTACGAAGTTGGCTAAAAACGTCGCGAGGTTGCATATGGCGTGAGACTACTTAGTGTTTGAGAGCGGCGGGAAGTTAAGAAATAACGGGCAAAATTAGTTTTTTTATTTTTTTTTCATTTGACTAAAAAATTAAATTTTAAAAAATTAGACTATTTGAATTTTAACTGCTTAACTTTATCTACGAAATGACTCTTGATTATAAATAAACAATTCAATTTCATAAAGAAATATTAAATGTATTGCAGTTTATTTAAAAAAAAATAAATAAAAAAAAACAATAAACCTTTACTTAGATATGAACTCGTAGATTCTCAAAGGTGTTATAAAAAGACTGTTAGACTGATGAGTTTATTAACAACAGAGTAATATTGCATGCATTATTAAATTAATTTGCACCGTTAACGTATTATTAGCAAACTGCTCATTTTTCAGCATTGAAAGATAACGGACATTAGAAACATGTATTTTACAGTTGTAGGTAGACTTTATCTTTGTATTAAATTACAATTTCTTAAAACATTATATTTACATTAATAATAAAATTAATATTATTTCATAATTAATTACATTCGAAAATTCAAATTTTTGAAAATTTAAAATTTCAAACGTTTTATTCAAATTTGAAATCCAATCGAATTTCATTGCGGATAAGTAACTAAGTTCGCACCAAATGGGTAGATATATGGAAATATATATATATATATAGAATATGTGACAAAAAACAGTAAATAAATAAATACGTAAATTGCTACAAGGTGAAAACATACTTTTGCACGCAAAAATATACAGCGATGCGTAAAATAAGCGAGTATTATACTCGCGTAATAACCTGGGGCAATTACAAGCGTTGGCCCGACGATGCAAAGCCATTGGCGCGCGCGAACTAGACGAGGATAGAAGCTAGAACGCGAGCATATTCTTCATATAAGTGCAAGAGAGATAATAAAATTGACTCCTCGGCGCTGCTGCTGTCCGTCAGACTGCGGTGTCCTGCTGCTCCTCCGTCCGTTAGCTCGTGCACGTTCCGTTGACGTCTCCTGAAGCGTCGCGTGTGCGATAGAGCAATAACCCGGGCCCCGTGCACCGCATCTATACGTTATTCATCGGGCCCTTCAGATAGAAAGAGAGAGAGAGCGAAAGTCATAAGGACAAGTTTTCAGAGAGAGAGAAAGAATTCTGCGCTGAAGAACGGCGCAGTCGTCAAGTAATAGCGCGCCAGAGCTACCCACTACACGATATACCTACACACGAGATAATTACCCCGCCCCGGGGAAGACGACGAAAAGAAGAAGCAGCAGCAGCCGCCGCCGGCCTCTTCCGCGTCGCAATTTCCTCAAGCCCTCTTCTCCTCGAGCATCACACGCACGCGCGCGCGCTTAAAAAAGAGAGAACGATAGAGGGCAAACGACGATATATAGAGTGTAAAAGAAAGAGAAGGAACGATACGTCATCAACGTAATAGTATAGTGTGAAGAGCAATAGAACGCGCAGGCAAATAAAGTAAGCGCAGCAGCAGCCATCGTCGCGCGCGGCAGCAGCAGCAGGCTCGAGTAGAGAGGAGAGTATATTGTGGAGAGCAGCAGCAGCAGTAAAAGAAGTGCATACACACACACACGGAGGGAGGGAGAGAGAGAGAGAGAGAGGCGCCTAGTGCCACATACATTGGCTGCTCCGGTATCCGGGATCACGAAGACGACGACGACGACGACGATACACAAGAAGAAAAGCAAAAGGACCGAGCCAAAGGCAGCCCGGCAATCCGATGTCTGAAACCGACAAACTTAATATCGACAATATTATATCGCGGCTCTTGGAAGGTAAGACCGAGTATTACATAGTTGCATTTACAACTCTCATCTTTACGCTTAGCTTCCAAATGCATATATCCTCATCCCCTCCTCTCATTTTTCTCCACGTATCCGTTTTCCTCGCCGACCTCGATCCCTAACCTCTTTCAGCGCACTCTTGGGATACCCCTCCCTTATAACAAACCTAAGCCCTATCTTCGAGGGCGTGTACACCGCGCCACGGTGTAGGTATGTCGAGGCTGGTCCTTCTTTGGCGCGCAGCTCCGATTTTTGCCTTGAGGCCGTTGCAAGATGATTCACCTTAAGAGAGGGCCCCCCCTTTTAGCTAAAGCGTGTCAAGGGCATGGCTGGCCCTAAAACGGACCCAAAAATTCTTGTGGTTATATTCGTTTTGGCTATTGTGCAATTTGCTATGAAGGTTCTGAGTTGAACGTTCTTGAGTCTCTATACTGCGGGTGGGGCTTGTAAATTTAGGCGGACGAGTCATGCGTCTGAGAGCGTAGCCAGCATAAGTATAGCAGCGAGACGAGAGCTGTTATGTAGCGCTGCTGACTCGTTTGATGGCCGAAGGCGATAATGTGAAAGTACACATACACACTCCAGTGTACAATGTTTATTTACAAGCGCGGGGTTACCCGGAGCATCGTTATATGAGTAATTGCTTGAAGCTGGAGGACTTACGAGTCAAGCACCTCTGGGAAGTGTGTGTTCATGATTTATTTTTTATGTATAGTCCCATTTGACAAGCTAGTTATCTGTTTTGGAACCAGTTTGAGCTGGCCAAAAGAAAGATGATGAGAACATTTTGGGATATTTGAACTGTCACTTTAAGCAAGTCGTACTAAATTTAAAAGACTGCATCAATGACTCTTAACCGGTCAATGGGAGAGTTTAAACTACAAATAATGATAGTAGGACTTACATGTAGACCTGATAATGCACTAATAAAATGCCAATAAACAATTGTTATAAGACAGTCTTTTTACAATATAAATTTGTTTTGAATAATATTAATTTTGTTAGACATACGCTCTTACTGGCGATGTGTATTATAATTATAGTACAATTTGAAATTTTTTTCTAATTTGATAAGTAGCTAATAATTGTTAAAAATTAAATTTTTGATTTAACAAGTTATTAAAAAAAATTAAAATACAATAGTTACATTATTTGTTTTTAAATTTTATTACAATCTTTTCAAGTTATGTATTTTAATAGTAAAAAATTTACTATGAAACACATTTACATTGTATTAAAGTTTGCTTATTTTATTTGAATTACTATTCATACAACATAATTTTTTATCTTAAAATGATTTTTATAAATTAGTATTCCGATAAAAAAGATTTTAAAAGAATTGTTTTAAAAGTTTAATTAACTTTCTATTAAATATTTTGTAATTTTCTTGAGGTTAAATGTTCTACTTAGATGTAAGCCTCTTGTTTTTTTCATGCCTGGGTGCTTGTTTTAATTTCTTATCTTCTCATTACTTTTACAGAGATTGATAATCAATGTTTTGATAGTTAACTTTCATTTTACGTAAAAACAAAGTTATATATGTATAAATAATAATATATATTTAATATTAGAGCTAGATTCATGTAAAATAGTTTTAATACTGATTTTTATTATATTTTTTGTTTTTTTGCTCTCTTGTATGTAGCAAGTTCAATGATCTATTAATTGATTCATTCATAAATTAATTTAAAAATCAAAAGTACCAAATTTAAAATTTCATTCTATTATTAATTTTTTACTAGCATCTGAAAGAATTCTAGAGTAAACACATCCTTTCGCAATCAATGATAAATTCAATATTCAGGTCAAATATATACTTGAAAAATCATGTCATTTATTTTCATCATTTTATTTTTAAACAATAAAATACATATTTTCAAACTGCGTATTTCATTTTCAGTCCGAGGAGCGCGACCAGGTAAAAATGTTCAGCTGACGGAAGGAGAAATTCGAGGCTTATGCCTCAAGTCTCGTGAAATTTTTCTATCACAACCCATTCTTCTGGAGCTTGAGGCACCTCTAAAGATATGCGGTAAGTATTTTCGATCTCAATTAACTTTTTTTTTTAATTTCTCTTCTATTTTCCTACAGCTTAAATTTCACTGATAACATTACCTGTTGAGATAATCTTATTAAAGTTGCTCAAATAATCGATTAGTCAAGCATTCCAATTGAATTTGACGCATCGAATACGTAGTAAAAAAAATTTAACGAACTGTATATATACTCTCTTTCAAAGAACAGTTGGTTAAAGTGTCATTACGTTTTTCGAAACGATAATAAAAAAGAATCGACGGAGCGCAAGATAATCGTTGGCTATTGTGTTGACAGGTGACATTCATGGACAATATTACGATCTGCTCCGACTGTTCGAGTACGGTGGATTCCCGCCGGAGAGTAATTACCTCTTTCTGGGCGATTACGTCGACAGAGGAAAGCAATCGTTAGAAACGATTTGCCTCCTTCTCGCTTACAAGATCAAGTACCCTGAGAATTTCTTCCTGCTCAGAGGAAATCACGAGTGCGCGTCCATCAATAGGATATACGGCTTTTATGATGAATGTGAGATTATTATCCTTCTTTTTTCAGTTAATTGTTAAACTCCTATTTTAATGGTTTTTTTTGTAATTTTTTAATTTACACATTATTTAATTTTTTTTATAAATTTTAGATGATTTTATCACGTAAAATTATAAAAAAAAATTTAAAGTAACTTTGTAATCCAAAGCAGTATTGCATTTATGATTTAATTGCTTTATTTAGATTATTAAACTCTAATTGCTACAATGATAATATACTTTGAAAACTTTTTTAATCATAAAGAATCATAAAAATAAAAAAAATTGTTCAAAAAAGTACATTAAATTAAAATTTTGAATTACATCTTCCTAACTTAATGTAATGAAAAAATTGTTTAAGTAATAACTCACCAATTCACCTTGCTAGTCTTAGCACGCCACGTTAGCTCACGCAAACTTATCGAATCTTCCAGGCAAGCGTCGCTACAACATCAAGCTGTGGAAAACATTCACGGATTGCTTTAACTGTCTGCCCGTGGCGGCCATCGTCGACGAGAAGATTTTCTGCTGCCATGGCGGTTTGAGTCCCGACCTCCAGAGCATGGAACAAATTAGGCGTATCATGCGGCCGACAGACGTCCCAGATCAAGGTCTGCTTTGCGATTTGCTCTGGTCTGATCCGGACAAAGATACGATGGGCTGGGGCGAGAATGACCGTGGTGTCTCGTTCACATTCGGCGCTGAAGTCGTTGCCAAATTCCTTCACAAACATGATTTTGACCTTATTTGCCGTGCGCATCAGGTAAGTCATAAATTTCTATATTTTTTTCATGCATTTTAAAATTTGTTTTGTTCTATCCAATAAAGACTATTTTTCATGTAGTGCATCTTCTCATAAATATTTATACATTATTGATTCAAAAAGTATTAAATTTAAATTTTAATTTAATTACTATAAACAGCTTTACTTTTATGAACCATTATCTTGTTTATTAGTTACTACAATAATATATTGAAACAAAGTGGCAATAATCTCATAAATTAAATAGTAAGCTTTGCAAAAATAATCGAAAGACGTTCCTAGATCTAAAAATAGCTATAATAAAAAAAAAATGTTATCGCGTTATTTTTCGATCGAAGTGTAAACGATTTTAGCTTATCACATGACTGTGCACAGCTAAAGCACAACTTGTATTTTATCGCGTGCTTGTCGCTATAAGTCTATTGGAAGTTTGTCAAAAGCTCAAAATTAAACGCATGACAATGAATTTCATGGCACGCGCTCATGACGTTCTCGGTCAACGTGTATTGTATTTGGGTACGTCTATCTTTACAGGTGGTCGAAGATGGCTACGAATTCTTCGCGAAACGTCAGCTTGTGACGCTGTTCTCGGCGCCAAATTACTGCGGCGAATTTGACAACGCAGGCGCCATGATGTCGGTGGACGAAACACTGATGTGCAGCTTCCAAATTCTGAAGCCTGCAGACAAGAGGAAATTCACGTACGGTGGCCTGAACGCCGGCCGACCGGTCACGCCGCCGCGCGGCGCAAACAATAAGAACAAAAAGAAGTGAAACGTCCGCGCGGTCATCGCTCAGGCGCGACACTTAGGATCATAAGTCCTCTCTCTCTCCTCCTCCTCCTACTCCACAACACCTGTAACCACCACAAGCAGCCAGCCCTTACCGTCAACAAAACGCTCCATCTCCAACCCTTCAAGATTCGCGAGTTCTTGTAAGAAAAAATAATTGAAACCACCATTACAAGTTACTCATTATTAAATAAAAAAGAAAACATTGAAACCGCAAAAATAAAAAAAATAAAAAAATAATAACAAAACACTTGCGCGACGCCATCCATAAAAGCAATGATATATATAATACAGAAATCATTTCTGAAAAACATGTCATTGTAAATTGTTCTTTTTTTTTTAGAGTTCTGGGCAGAAAAATCATTGACAAATATATTTTAATTTTTGATCTGGACTTTTTTTTATTAAAACGAACGAAGAGGCGAATAATATGTTGAAGTCAACATTTATTAGTGAATGCAAGTTTGCTTCTTTTTTAATGCGTATATAATTAGGTGGCCTTCAAAAAGCACAATGATTCATAAAAAGTAATATTCCTTTTGCGCTAAGAAAGCTAAAAGAAAATGAGGTTCCAAAATTAGGGAAGCTATTGTATATTTGTTTTTTAAAAAATTATTTTAATTATCTAGATGAACAAAAAAAATAGAAATAAAAAGGAAGATAATGAGCTTCAAAGATAAAGTAGATTAAAAACAAGAATAATTAAAGATTGCCTTGTTAAATTACATTTTATTTTACCAATGATATTTTAACTGATTAGTATAATGGGAGTGAATTTAATCAAATCTAATAACTGATAGTTTGATGTTGGGCTTTATTTTAAAGTGATAAGACGAAAAAATATTGTCTTCTTTCAAGTAAAACTATGATATAATAAATTATATTTTTATCTACAATATAGCCCTTCATAAAATTTATTTCCTTGAGCACTAATCATGTTAACTTTATTAATTCAATATTCATTTTATCTTCCATTTTATTATCATTTATTTTGTTTGAAGGAATATTATTATAATGTTGAAACTATTTATGAGTTTCTCGATTTCTGAGCCTTGTTTTCTTGTAGTTTTTCTGATTTCTTGAAAAAAATATTGAACATCCTTTATTTGGATATATAGTTATGCATACTTGGTCATAAAAACAGAAGAAAAATATGCTGCAAGGTATTGGCTTTCTTTATACCTGCTTTGCCCGATCTATGAGTCGCTCGAGAGACACTCTTTTTCTCTTTACACATTATTCCTTTTATCATAATCGCTAGAAAATGTCTTTTGAAAGTTCTCTAAACATCACTTATCTGTGCTCCATGTTTTGCTTATGCGCAAAAGTAGGAGAGCAACAAACTTCTGCACTGGGCTGCTTTACATACGATGATACAAATATAATTAATTTTTTTTAATTTTAATAAATTTATACATATGTATATTCATAACAAGCGTGAAATACAAGATACGGTTTCTGAAATCATTTAAATCGAATGCGACAAACGAATTCAGGAAAAAATTTTTTTGATTGACACGTCGTTAAAAGTTTTGAAATAATTGTAGTTTAATTGTAATTTAAAAAGAATACTAAAACACCAACATGAAGCATTATAAATGTACCTACCTCATAATGAAGGTAATAAATAAAAAAAATTGTAACGCAATCGTTTAATTCAAAAAAGAACATGTTTACTGCGGTACTAAGTAAATGCAAGGAAGAATAAAATGATAACTCACGTCCAATTAATTAAATATTCTGTTTTTTTTATTTTTCTTTGTTTACTTCTAATAACTTATACAACATTATTATAAATATAACGAGGAATCCCTTGAGTTCTGAGCCTTAATTTTAGTTATGTTTACACTTTCTAATTATTCCTTCTACATAGAAAGAAATCTTTTTATAAATTCTTTTTCATAGTAATATTATAAATTTATATTACGTTTAAGTAGCATTAAGGGCCAAAAACTATATTAATTTATTTTTATTTTTTTTGTCATTTATTAGAAGTTTCTTAATCACTGCTAAGACAATGTTTTGTTGTCAATGTAATTTGTAAAATAAATAAAACCAGTAGATGCTCATCTAAAAAGTTGATCGTAAAAATATATTTTGGAATGATTTATATTATTTTTAATTTATAAGAAATACTAATAAATTGAAACTATATATTTATTAATTTTAAAATATAAATAAAATAATGAATGTTTAAAATTGCAATAAGTAGCGATAATTATTACAATAAAATATTCATTTTTTTGTAATAAATTTTCGTTTTTTGCTTATACACACAAAACATAAGTGTATTGTTGTGAGTTATAATTAAACTACAATTACATAAAATAAAAAAAACCTATTGGTATACGACGATTTCTTGAAATTTATCTTACAAAAATCTCCTTAAAATATCCTTTTTTACATTCTCACTAATTTCATCAAAAATAATTACACCTTTATAAAAACAAAATAAAAAAACAACAGTGGCACCAATGTGATGTGAAAACTTGCTCGGCATAAAACGCCAAAAGACATTATATGTACACTTAGACTTCATTTTAAAATAGTTAACATTTGCAATTGTTGATTAATACATTTTTTGATAGTGATGGCCAAAATAACATTGAAACCATGCATACTTTTATATTTGTAGAGGAAACAATAGTTTCCCTTCATAATGTGAAAGAAAGTTGGAAAAAAAAGTTTAAAAGCCAAAATGGTCTTGTATAGATGTACGTTAGTGAAACTAAAAATTAGAGTAGTAATAATTCATTTAAAAATTAAAGAAAAACAATAAAAAATGAATAAATGAAAGGAAGATAACAAAGTAGCGTGCTCGATCATTTTTTTGCTTAGATGTAAAAATATACATCGTTATATGAATACAAAAGCGCTGTTATTGTGTTTTTTTAAACATAGCGCATCATCTGCTCGAGGCTTCATTGTTGCTATCAGACGCACAATAATAAAAAAAAAAATACAAGAAAAAAGAAAAATTCTTTATGACAGGTGCAACAACTTGTGCATTTAACTTTTCTTTCTCATCAAAAAAAAAAAAAAATTATGCGCTAAGCTACTTTAAAATTATAAGCACATTATGAGTTGGATATTTTATGAAATTATAAATTGCAAATATGAAACGTTTACCATGTGAAAGTGAAATAAGAGTACCAAGTCCGACCGAGTACAAAGAAGTGAAATATTTGCTTTGTCGAATGAATCTTTGACTTCGGATTTCGTTTCATGATTGAAACTAATTTATTGAAGATACTCTTCTGGAATGTTTAAACAATTTTTTACAAATCTATTATATTTTTACATCTAATTTTATTGAAACTGACTAACTAAAATGTATTAATTTAACAAGTTTCTTAATACTATTAAGAAAACTTTTTTTTCAAATTGCTTGTGATGAAATTGTCTAAAATATAAATATATCTTATAATGTCATGATAAAAAAAAAAATGTTTACACCTGTTTAACTATGCAGCTCTGACGATCGATATCTTGTCTTCGAAAATTTAAATCTTTTTCATCGTGTATATTTTGCATATTTAAGCATTATAAATAAGAAGTCTATCTTAATATCTTCAAAAAAAATTTAAAAAAAAAAATCTGCGTACCAGATAAAAGAAATTCATTTTTATTTTTTCAAATTGTACTAATTATGGAAAGGCAAAAAAAAATTTTATAAATTACATTTATCGTATTCCCTATCATTTGTACATTCATTTTTTTTTTCTAAATAAAATTTCATCTCAAAACCTACCATGTCATTCTTTCATTAAATCTCGCTCACTATTTTTTTTTTTTTTAATTACTCTTATAATTAAAAAGTTAATACGCGTGTTAAATAACATTGCAGAAGCTTTTAGAAAAATTTTTTATATATTCATCTTAAAATTTTGTATTAGTTATTAACTATTATTCACATTAACAATAGCTTAAGCAAATGATTATCAAAATAATAAAGTTTAAATGAAAAAAAAAAATTGAATATTTGCTCTTAAACATAACAAAACATTTAAAACTTTAATAGTAACTACAAAAACAAAATTTACAGAACATAAATTCTTCAATGTACTAGAAATAATCAATATTTTTTCTTGCACTTTCAATGCCTTTGATAACAAAATATAAAGTTTTAAGATAAGAACTCTTATATATGTAACAATCTCGATCAAGCAAAGTTACCATCAATAATTTCGATCTGCATTACACTCCTTTGTAATATTCCTTGTCATATATTACCAACTTGTTGAACTTGTATATCTCTCGTTAATCGATTTTTAAGCAAGCTAATTATCATTTTTTTTATTTAATCATAAAAAATAAATTAAAATAAATTTTTTGCAATTCCAATGAGGGCCAAATAATATCTCCATCTTAAACCAAATTTTAAAATAATTCAACGTCAAATTTTACAAACCTTCAATCTCATTTTTATATGTATAAACTTTCACACAAATTCAATCCGATTTTCAATATAAAATAATATACAATAATAAGTCAGTGGTATAAAGAAACCATCTTTTTTGTATAAAATATAATATTATAAAACAATTACAATTACCAAATGTTAAAAAAAAAAAATAGAATTTAATATTGAAATAAACGTGGCAAATATAAAATACAATTATATATAGAACATCGATACAATCTAAACCAATGCAATAAACAAATAAAATAAATAAAAAATAATAAAATAACGAAGCAAACACACCAAAAGTGATTTTTCCATTAATACATAAAAATGGAAAAAAGACCAGTCTCTTTAAAAATGCATTATATAGTAGAAAGCGCCTTTGCAAAAAAAAAAAAAAACAAAAATTTTCCTTTTACGATTATTATCGTGTTTCAAAACAAAAAACAAAAAAATAAATGGAGTAGTTTGATGCAAACGTATATAAAAAAAAAAACACAAGTGCACTCGATAAAGAGAGACAGGTTCATATGGAAAATACAGGGAGATTGAATATAAATAATAAACAAAATGACGAAATATTTAGCCTTGATCATAAAAATGTGTACAAAAAATAGCACGCGGTTCATGCATTGATTTTTAATGGATAATTCATTATTGTTATTATAATCATTAATGGTGTTTTGGGGCAGGTAGTTTTTAAAAATTAAGTTGCATGATAGAATATTTGTATTATTGAACGTATCATTTTTTAGCAAATAGCAATATATATAAATTATGCAGATTTTTAAAGCTGACGGTTACAATTCTTTTAATTTATGTGGTATATTTAAAATGACACTATATATACAATCAAACAATTTTTTGAGACATTAAATCACTAATACATTTTTCAATAAAGTATTTTGTCTTTTCGTTAGTAGACAAAAAGAAAACACGTGACATTAAAAAAGTAAAAAAAAAATAAATAAAAATAATAAATAACTAAATACAGAATAAAAAAAAAAATATTGCAATTCCTAAAACTGTCAACGTATTGTTATATTGCGAAATGTAAATTATTGCGAGTTACTAAACAAAAAAAAAAAGAAATTAAAAAGAAAAACATTAAATTTAGGTGCCAGAAAATATTATAGACACACATCTTTAAATTGATAGCACCAAAAATTATATATTGTTTGCAAATGTGTTTTATTGTTGTTTTAAGACTTAAAGACTGTATATGAGCGTATGTGGGTATATTATACAGTGAGGAAAAATAATATAAAGGCACTATTAAAACAGTGTGCTTATTTCATCTTAATACTTCTGAAATACATCTTTTTTTTCTTAAAACAGGTTTGGCATTTTATTAAAAAAAAATTAGTTTATGTCATTTTGACTTGTCTATATATATATTTTGAAAAAAAACAGCAGTATTTTATGTATATGATTTAATAAAAATCTCTTAATATATATATTAATACATTAATCGCACTTTTTTTTATTACCGATTAAGTATACCTTAAAATTAAAAGAAATAAATAAAATCATACTCTGCTATACAAATAATAAAATTACATTAAAACCAGCATTAAAAATAACCCAATGACACAAAAAAAAAGGATCCTTACACAAAAAATCCAATATATCGTCATCCTAAAACCCCAGACAATTCCATCCACCAACTAAAAATCCAAAATCAACCAATCCTATATACACTCAACTTATATACGATAAGACATACCTAGACAGTATCTCCACATAGCTCAACCCCAATTCTTCCTAAAAAAAATTAAAAAAAAAATACAATTTCCCCTTCTTCTTCAAATCATTCCTAATCGTCATTTTTGTCTGCATAGCAGCATTAGTATAGTATACAATAAAAGCTCCACGCACACGAGTATGTCTGTCCGGTTAATTTGTTGGGTGGGGCTCCCTTGGCTTTTTCGAGTCACGCCTTTTGGCTCACCAGCCAAAAATCCACGCCAAAACGAGCTCTCTACACTGGCTCTCTCTCTTATATATACTGACTGGGCCACAAAACTATATACCTACTACTATAATACTCTTCTCTAAACTCGTTGCGAGAGTCGGAATGGCGAAAATGAAATTTCGTACGTGAGAGACAGAAAGAGAAAAGAGTTGAGAAGCAAATAGACGAGCTTACATTACGTGTAAATCGGGCGTGAAAAAAAAAAAAAAATTAAAACGGTATCTTACATACAAGCTCTCATGTATATATGTACAATCTTTTATATACTACATGTATATCCTTGCAAGCTCTATTTCTTTCTCAAAGTTTAAGCGCCACTACTGCGAGAATTGCATAATATAGGTATACATATGCACATATCGCGTAAAAATCCGTCGCACTCAAGAAATAAAGTGTGTGTGTATGTGTTTGGTATCGGGCATCTTGACGACATACTAATCGTTTGGTAGATGAAAGATTGAGTGTCCGAGCGTGAAAATTTAAGCTTTACGTTATAGACACTGTGCTTTCGTTTGTATTATATAGGTATAGACGCGACGATTGTATAAATGTACATGCTGAGCTTTTGATTTTTGCCGAAAGTGATGACGGCTATTTATAAATTGAATTTCACCTATATGATGTAAAAAGTTACAGGAATGAATGTATGAGCTAAGGTTTTATATATCGATTATTGTATTAAAGACAAAAATTATAATTTTTCAAAACGCGAGCTTTTTTAGCTGATATCAAATGATTTTTAGATAGATTTTATAATATAAGCTTGTAGTGTTAAGCAAACCTTTCAACGGCTAATCTAAATAACATTTCAGCAGATAGTACATATAAAAGCTTTGGGCAACGTAGCGTCGTGTTAAAATAATTTTGTTGTATTGAAAGGTTTATATTATATGAATCCCGGCTTTTTGTACACTCTCTCAAAATTTATTTGAATTTAATAGCTTTTTCCATTCTTACATAGTGTTGGATGCCAAATATTTATTATTATTATTATTTTTATGTATATATATATTTATATTTGAAAGAAGAAGAAAAAAAATGGGAATAAATTTATATAGTTTGTATTTCTGTAACGTGAACCCACCTCATCTAAAGAAAATTTAAACTAATCTATAAATACACAGTCCCATACCCATTTAAAAATTAAAAATTTTTATATTAACATAAAAGCTTTTTACATTTTACCAATATCTATTTATTGTCCAACATAGATCTATAAAAAAAACTACTACGAAACTATAATCATCCCACGCAAAATATCAATTACTCATTAAAATTCAAAAATTACCTCTCCTCCCCCTCCCCCCAATATAATAATCCAATGGCCAGTCACAATAAACATTTAAATCCCCTAAAAAGAACACAAATCCACTAACTTGAAATGGTCATCCAGAGAGCAAACCATCAGAAATTGTCTCCCTATACAAAATTTTCTCTCTCTTTCTCTCTCTCTCTCTCTTTCTCTCTCATTTACAAAGCTCCGCCCACACTCAGAATTCAAATAGCAGCATCAGCAGCATCTCTCCCCACCACAAAATCATCTCTATGGTCCAGCGTATATATATGTACGAACGGCGTAGGAGGTGTGCCTTGGCAAACTCCTCCTTTGTTGGCTTCATACCTAACTATATATACTATAAGTGCGTGGGTGACTTCAACATATATACACATTCTCCTGCGTTGTATATATAGTATACCTATACATCCCCCCAAAAGATCAAAAAGCTCTACAACGTGGCTGCTACTTCTGCTACCACAGGGTCCATATGTATATACATACATTTACGAAAGAGAAGAAGAAATGTAGAGAGAGAGAGAGAGTGAGAGAAGAAGGGAGAGCATCGTATAGGACGAAAGAGAGAATGATGAAGCGATGATAAGATCCATTGCTCATAGGCTTCTTCTCTCTTAGCCTATAGTCGACTACCAGCTCTCTCTCCGGTCTGTTCGTCTCTCTCTCTCTCTCTCTCTTTCTCTTTCTCTCCTCAGCATCCCTCTTTCTCACTCTCTCACACACTCCCCAAGAATATAACATACCCCTCTCGGCTATCGTCAGCCCCCAAAGATTCCTGTCAGCAGCAGCAGTAGTAGTATAGTCGCAGCAGCAGCATACATACAGAGAGACACTATCGCGGGTCCAGCGGGGTTATTCGAACTGTCGTCGACTACCATCTTCGCGCAAGCTCTCACACACATACACACACACCAAAGACGATGTTACCTATTGCTGATTGAAAGGCATTCGCGACTTCTCTTCCTTCTTTATTTTACTTAACGTATATCACCATCCTATTATTTTTGTCTTTGCAAAAAGCTCTATATAGGTGGATAATCGTACCCCCCGATTATGCTGCTGATGAAAGTTAAGCTTACGCTAATGTACAAAGTGTGTGGCTGACAAAGAGTTTCAAATTTTCTTCTTCTTCTTCTTTTTTATTTATTTGTAATTCTCTTTGTTTTAAAGTGGTGAAGGTGTGTGAATTTGAAAGGGAAGATAAATTTTGATTGTGTGTGAAATATATAAAGTGAAGTGTGTGTGTGTGTGTGTGTCTGTGTCTGTGTAAAATAAAATATGCAACATCACGAGCAGAGACATGAGACATTAGGTGATTGTTGTTATCAGCAATGGCCTAGTCTTCATCAACATCATCATCATCATACTCATAGTCATAGTCATAATAATCATCATCAGCAGCAGCAGCAACATCATACGGTTTCGGGACAGAATCAGATTATTACTATACCTTCGCCTATGCAACAGATGGAAGGTACTTATTGTTAGTATATATTAAATTTAAAATTTAATTTTAAGTTTGTGTAATTTTTTTTTTTTAAATTAGTGTTGAGATTGTTGTTAAATTTTTTTTTATGTCGATCGATTTGTGATTTTTTTTTTATTGAATTTGTTTAATGTTTTTTTTTTTTTTAAATTGATGTAACGAAAAATGCTAACGTTGTTGTATTTTTGGAATTTCAACAAACTTAAGTCGAACGTATAAATATTTCAAAATAAAACTGCAAATTATCAGAAAGACACTCGTGTCTTTTTTTATCGCTCTCGACAATAAAATCTACAAATGACGATGACTTTTCGAGATCAAGAATGCAGTGGATAAAAATATATGTGTAATATAAATATAATGCAAGCTTTTTAACATACATGTTTTATTTGCTGACAAAAGTTCGTTGAACTTAAATTTTCTTTCAAAAAGTACATTCTAGAATTATATTATTTGTACACATTTATAAGTTTAAAAAGTTTATTCGATTTTATATTTGCATGCAGGTAAAAATCACTTGCAAGCTCAATCGCACGTAACTGATCTAGAGCTTTTTTAACTACGTGGTTTCTTGGGGTCAAGTCCTGTTGTTGCCAAGTTTAACTCGGCATACAAAAGCTTTTATATAGGCGACCGAGATACGAGTTTACACATCGACGGCTCTCAGTATCCTTATGTATCAAACCAAACGGTTGAAAGCTCGATAAAGCTCTACCGGCCGACGGATTCAAATAGTTTACGATCAAGCTTGATTATTTCATTACATTTTAAGTTTTTCCTCAACTGTGAGAGTATTTTATAATAAATATATTTATTATATTATCCAATTGCAGAATAACTGTCATTATTTTTCAAATATTTTAAAATAATTATAATAAAAAGCTACATACAATTAATAACGAACGAAAAGCTCAACAACTAATTTTTTTTATGAATTAAAATTTAATCCTGCAAATTCCTACATCTATAATAGTAGGATAAAAAAACACACCCCGTCGGCTAATTCATTTAGTCTTTACAACGTAAGCTTTTTGAGCTTCCGTCGGTGCAAGCTCTTTTTTTGAATTCGAAGCATTTTAAAAATCTCAATAGCTATTCGTCCTACATTCGATCGGATGATTTTCTTTGCTTCAATCGTTTATGATTTTTTTTTTCGCTATTATCTTTCACTGTACAATAAATTTAAATTATTTTTTTTGTATTCTATCTTATAATTTTTACAAATTAATAAAAAAATCTTATTTTATATATTACAGCATGTTTACAAACTGCAGGTAACAACGGCAAACGCACAGTCTCACCATCATCAAATCTTATAGATACAAGTATAACCCTCTCACCACCACAAACAATATCACGTCATTCAGACACATCATCCTCATGCCGATCTCTAAACGACAGCAACAACAACAATACTAATACCACAAGAACCGAAGATGCATCTAGTCCAACAAATCAACCATCGCAAGCTCAGCAATCCCAATCGTCATCACCACAACAACAACAACATAAAAGGCCTTTACATCCCGCATTAGTAAATGCAGGCGCTGCTTTGGAAGCCAGACCACTTTGGGAAGAATTTCATCAATTAGGTACTGAGATGATCGTTACTAAAGCTGGTCGACGTATGTTTCCAACATTTCAGGTAAATTTTATTTTATTATTATTATTATTGCAAGCTTAATTTATTAAATTTAATTTATAATCACAATAATTATTAACATATTCTATTTTTTTCAAAACAGTGTCGACTATTCGGTCTAGAACCAAACACAGATTATTTGCTAGTTATGGATTTCGTACCTTGCGACGATAAACGTTATCGTTACGCTTTTCACAGTAGTGCTTGGGTTGTTGCTGGTCGTGCCGATCCTGTATCGCCACCGCGTATTCATGTACATCCTGATAGTCCAGCAAATGGTTCGCATTGGATGAAACAACCTGTATCTTTTGATAAGCTTAAGCTTACTAATAATCAACTTGATGATAATGGACATGTAAGTTTATTTTAATTTCATTATAATTTTTCTTCTTTTTCTTTTTGTTTGGAATGAAATAAGTCTCTCTCTAGTTTTTTGTTTCAAATTTCTTGATTCTAAACATACCAGTTTTTAAAATTTATTTCACTTCAAGTATAATTCCGGTATATCCCTATATTCCGCAAGCTCGTCGTAAACCTACCGAGAAAGTAAAAAAAAAAAAAAGAAGATACTAAGGGACCAAAAATTTCATATGCTTGTCGTTTTAGACGCGGTTGAGTCTTAATTGACCTGAGATACGAGACTGAAAGTCAGTATCGTTTTTCATTCCTACATTACACTACTCTTGCATCAAAAAATGAATGCACGTAAATTAGTTGACTTTACGGCCTCGTTAATAATGGAGAACGCGTGAGAGAGCTATCAAGTTTGATATGTGTGTGTATATGTACATACGGTATTATTTGAGAGAAATTTTCTGCAAGAGTGACATTGATGCTGTATAACGAAATTAAGAAAAGTTAAGGATCAAATCGTATTTCAAGTAAAAGGGACCAGTTGTGTGATCGTTAAGAAAGAAAAAAAAAAGGGAACGGTTGTTATATAGCTGCAGCTTGCCTATTTTCGAAGGCGCCGTTGACGACTTTAAGGAATGGAAACAGAAGGGGAAAAAAATAAAGGATTGACTTCGTGTGCTTTTGCTGCGTTGTAGGTATATAGAGTTCTCGTTTTATAAACTTAGCTTTTGCTTAAGTATACACATATATAGTGAAATATATATATATATACATGTATGCGAGTGTGGGTTTTCTAAGAAGTAATGACGTTTAGTTTACGTCGCTTAAGAGTCACAACAGAGTTTTGGTTTATATAGTGTGGATTGATAATTATTGATTGGTTTAGGTACACACAAAAAAAAATTTTTCTTTTAGTGAAGTGATGAAAGTAACCGACGGTTAGAGATATCGTAAATTAGATATGATCGGTATTTCATACTGGATATGCCGTTGTTTTGTAAATAAGAAATTAAAAGATTCTAATTTAATAAAAAAAAATTTAATTTTACGATATATATCAAAATATAATATTGTTTAGAAAAATTTTAAATCAGTCGTTCGTTATACTTAATTTCTGTGCAACTCCAAAATTTTATTTTACTTTTTTTTTTTCTTCCGGCCTATAATAAGTATAAGTCAGCAAAATCCAACATATGCTTATGTATATACCGCGAGTACTATATACACTCACAAAAGAATGTGTCGAGTATGGAATTCCAGTCTTGGAGCTTTGGTTGCTTAATTGACACTTTGTATCGCCTGTGCAACTTATCCTCTTTTAAAAAAAAAGAAAAGAGGAGGAAGATGACTTAAAAAAAAAAAGAAAAAAAAGAGATCACCGGTTGAGTGAGTTTCGAGTGAAGGTTTATATTACCCTTCGACTTTTTTTTTTTTGGGGAGGTGACATACACGCATAGAAAGAGAGAGATAGAGAAAAGATACTTTAGGCCCACCAACGCAGCCCTAATTGCCAAAGTAATTACAAGATCTCGCGTCAAAAGTCACCAAATAGATGCTGGGGTGTTGTCCGTCGGATGCTTTACGACCTTTTTTCTTCATAGATATACATTTAAACAGAGGTCTCATGCAAACTAAAATATTTTTTTTTTAATGTATAAAAAAAAAGTCTCTACAAAAAAAAATTGTATACCCAAACAAACATTTACAAATCTTACAAATTTCTTGTAAAAAATCAAAATATCCTTTCTACTTTCCTTCCGTCTCAAAATCCAAAACTTTCTTTCACTCGAAACCTTTTCCCCAAACGGGCCATAATCTTCCAACCTCCTCCTTACTCACATATACTGCATATAAATCCATGCACATAGTAGACAAACACATGGTGTAGGTATATCTCGTCCTCGTAAACGTTCATCCGATAATTTGTGTTACGGATGCAGTCAAGCGCTACAGGGGCGGTGTCGAGTTGTTATACTCTCACTCTGCTTCCTTCCATATACGCACGCGTGCCTCGAATACAAGTCCGCTCCTCTTCCTTTTCTCTCTCAAGGGTCGATTAATCATTTTACTATGGATGCTGTGCATATATAGTATAGCGAGAGAAAGAAAGAGAGAGAGAGAAGGATGTCAAACTTTTGGTATGCATGTATATAAGGGCAGAAGCCCTCCTGCGGATTCTCCTTCCGTTTTTCCAGATAGAACGGACATATACTTATATTACTTATATATATGCACATCCTTTTCTTAGACGGTCCATATAATCAGATTGCTTATAAGAACAGCATCTGCATACATATATCAAATGTTGAAATTTTTTTTTTATTTATTTATTTATTCTTGTAGTCGATTATATCGAAACAATTAGCTATTACAACAAACGTATAAGCTTGCAAGCTTTTATATCACTAATGGTACCCACACACATACATATGTATCCTCGACTTTCTTATACTCTTCGTTATTCGTCATCATCTTTCCTCTCGCACGCGACGATAAATCTGCCCCCCCCCCCTCTCATATCTTTTCTTTAGCTCATCCCAGATGTTCCATAACTCGCGAGCACGCACCCGTTTCTTTCTAACTCACTCTCTTTCCCTTTTCACGCGACAGAAGAGAGTCAGCTGGTATACCCAAGGTAAGACCATACCCTGCAAGTTTACGGCCTACTCTCCCTTTCTCTTTCTCTCTCTATTTTTTTTTAATGTTTCTCAAATGCAAGTTTTTAATGTATCGAGAGGAAAAAAAAAATTTTAAAAAAGCTCTCTCTCTCTCTTGCGCGGATGTGACGATCGTTAAAAAAGTGATGTGTAAAGATACGTATGTGTGTGTGTGTGGTTCGCTTCGTAAAGTTTCGCGTCTGTATATTCCGCGTATTATAGGATATGTTATACACACGACACGCGGGTTACCATATTACAGCTTCCTTTTCTCACCCTATCTTAGGAATATACTTAGCTGTTGACTAGTTGAGACTTATTGTTCCTTAGCGATTTTTTTTTTTTTTTTTTTGTTTTAAGTGACACGAGGGAAACGATAAAGTTGTCGTATTTTTTTGTCACCCTCTTATACTTGTACTATCTATATTTAAAAATTTTTTTTTTTGCACTACTTTTATTTACTTTTTGGTTTCCACGAAAGCTTGCATAATGTATCATCTTTCTTAACTTCTATACCTTCTCTACATCCTTTTTTAAAAAAATTAAAAAATTAATAATACATACATATATAAAAAATAGAAAATTTAAAAAAAATATTTTTCAGATAATCCTAAACTCAATGCATCGTTACCAACCACGTTGTCACGTAGTGGTAGCACCATCACCACCAGGTTCATCGCCAGATCCACGTACGGAAAATTTCAAAAGTTTTTCCTTTCCAGAAACACGTTTCACCGCAGTAACAGCTTATCAAAATCATCGGATAACACAATTGAAAATAGCAAGCAATCCATTTGCCAAAGGTTTTCGAGATTGCGAACCAGAAGATTGCGAATCTACAGCACCACCAGCTACAAAACGACCAACACCTGCAGCTAATCTACCAACAACTACAACCACTGCTACTACGAGTCCAATTCAGCCGACAACTTCAGCAGCTACTGGACCGAGTTTAGCTGCAGCTTATCCCAGCAGTGGTTTACCTTTGGTACCTGGTGTGCCCAATCAAGAACAGCATCATCAATTTTATGCAGCTCCAGCTGCGCATTGGACATATCCAGCACATCATCAAACTGTCGGACCACCTCATTATCCAACTCATCATGTTCATCCTGCTGCTGCTGCGGCTGCTGTTCATGCGCCTACACTTTATGGTCCGCGATAGCTTAAGGAATTTTTTCTAATATGTTGGATATGAATTTTTAAAGGATGGATACATAAGAGCTGACATTGGAAGCTCGGTTTTGCTAAGTCATTATTTATTGAAGAAGAAGAGGCGGACGTTAAAAAAAAAGCGTTGAAGAAGTTGCGATATTTATTAGTGAAAATGTGTTTTTGCGTTTTAGAAGATGATGAAAAATTAATGATAATAATATACAGTAAGATAGAAAACGTTTAATTAAAAGTCAATTCTATTTTAAGATTTATTTGTTCTATAGTTAAATCTAAAATTTTTTTTATATAATATAACACGTAATTAGTTAATAAAAAAACCAAAGTGCCTTAAACGTCTATATATACTTATAATAATCATATTTTATTTAAAAGTTTATATATAAATGTACTTATAGTACAAAAATTTTATGGAATATCATAACGAAATATATTTACACATTTTATTTAAGTCATCGATTTTAAGTATCAAACATAATTTATTGTGTAGTATATAATTCTTTTAAAAAGCTATACGTAAGCATAATAGGATACCCGTATACCAAATTATAATTAATCTTAAGAAATATCTTACACAAGTTTCGTTTACATCAAATTAATTAATAATTTATATTTTCATCATTGACATTATTTAATTTCTAAGAATTTTAAAACCAGTATTTATTGAAAGAAAAAAAAATGTATTTTACTTTAAAAAAAAAAAACAATTTTAATATTCATTGGATCATTTTATAAAAAGTACAATCTTGCTCAGACTCTAAAAATTCTAAAAATAAGATGCCAAAAAATTAAAATTTAGATATTAAGTATTAATAAACTTATAACGTAATCTCACGAAATGATACGTTACGTCATACAGCTAAAAAACCAAATATTAAAAAAAAAAAACCAAAAAGTGCCTATATATCAAGAGTCTCATGAATATAACTCACAACAATTCAAATACCATACGCAGACAATATGGGCGTACATTTTGTATATCGCGTACTCATCTCTATATTTGCCTTAGTTTTACGCGCGATTCCGTTTTCCTATAAAGTGCCTCGATAAATTACCAAAAAACGTCTTCTTTACTCTTTCCCGATTCCTCTTTCTCTTACTCGTTAACTAAAAAAATAAATAAAAAAAAAAAAAGAGATCGAAATCTCTCACACGTGAATTTTCCAGTCTTACTCTCATCTCGACCATACTCGTAAATAACGTCAAGAGGAAGAGAGAGAGAATTTGCTTCGTGAGAATGAAAGTTTCAGAGGATGGTATACGTACATTATACATACTCTCGAAAATAGGAATATTTATATATCGGTTGCAAGCTGTCTCGACACTTTTAATCTATGAGCTTTTTGTATAAGAGAGATGGAGAATGGGGGATAAAGGGTTAAAGAAATACGGTTTAAGTGACTTAACTTCCCTGTAGTGCCTTTTGTAAGAGACACTGCGTGTTATATGTGTGTGTGTATTATATAGCAAGAGAGAATCTTAAGCGTTTTAAACGTGGAGTGTACAAAATCTTAAGAGAAAGAGGAAATGCGTAATATATGTATTACCGAGTATGTGTGAGTCTGTTTGAGTATACAAGTGATGTGAAAAATGATCAATAAAGTGCACGATGTGTCGGAACAAATGGAGCTATATGCTGTTATAGTTTTATTTTATACCTATAGGTATAACACTCCCTTTCTGTCTTAGTTTCCTCGTATTGCTCCGCCCTATATCTTTTTTCCTTTTACTTCCTTCTGGTCTTTAATGTTTTCTTTTTTTTTATATATTTCAATGGAACTTATATTTTTAAATTAGTTTAGTGTGTTACAAATTTAATTGAATTATATAACAATGGGTATTTTTGAAATTTGCAATCATGTAGAAAAATGCACTTGATTTATTTAAAATAATTATTTTATTTATTGCTTTGTTAATAAGTTTTTGTCTCTTAATTATTTCAGCAATAAACTTTTTATATTCTAAATTAATATTTTTGTCTATAAAAGAAGCATAAATAATTTCATCAACACATAAAGTTTGAAAAATAATCCAAGAATATGATGAATACATTAGGAAAAAAAAAACATAAAGTATATAGAATTCAAAATTTTTTTTTACGTTATCTCAAGTACCGAGACACGCGTCCTTTCAATTTTTTTTTTTTATTCATTCGACAAAGTAACGACATATTTACAGACAGAGAGTATCAAGCAATCCCAGCCACGTGCCTTATATATAATCTCATAAAATTAAATCTCACTTACACACCAAATAACCCAACAAACGATCACTAAAATTGATAAGTTAAACAGAAACCCAACAAACGTCAAAATCATTCAAATATATCGCATATTCTCAACGACACATTTCAAACACAGCTTGCTTGCCTGCTTTAGAATAAAAAATTTTTTTTTCCACATTCCACGATCTCAAGCAAAAATAGACTTTTAAAATACGAGTTTAAAGAAAAAGAAAAAAAAAAAAGATCAAATTCTCGGTTATGCCAGTATATAAAAACGTACCAGCCAGGGGTAATAGTTATAACAGACAGACGGTCCGGCGTCGTGTATAATAGCTTAACATCACTATGGACTCCCCAAGAGACGTTGCAGATATACATTTAAGTATAAGTATATGATTGATGCGTTTTCGCTCTCTGCCTATGTAAACATATTAGCGTATAAGGTCCACCCACTTTAAAACACCCTCTTGTATACTTGTACGAACGATACGCGACCTTAATGACTTAATACTCGGTATTAAGCTTGGAATGGTTGGTTCTTTTTTTTTTTCTTTTTTATTAAGCTAATTTTTAAGAGTCATGTGATATTGCGAGTCTTACAATTATAAAATGAGTGCATTTTTCAAAGCAATGATAAATTATCGTTGTTTGTATAAACAATCGTTTTTTTTTTCTAACACTAAGCAAAAAAAAAAAATAAAAAAATATCCTCCTATCGTTTATCAACACGTCAAGCTTAATTACCAATAATTATTCAAAAAGTATAATATATCTAATCATAACACACAAATACCCATGAAGCGACTCACGTGTACATTTCAATAAGTCATGACTCATAAAAGAGACAGCTGTTTAAAGCTCAGCTCTTATTTCACTAAAAGAGACACACACATACATACACCCTTTACTATATACTTAAAGATCGCACATATATATTACAAAAAGGAAACTTTTCTCTCTTTCTCTTTTTAGCTCTACTCGTGTCGCTATACGACTTTTGAGAAGTGATCTGTTATACAGAGATCTGACAAACCTTCAATCTTTCACTCTTCTATACATACACTCTGACACTTTTGACGCTTAAAAAGTGTCCAAGCTTATGGTATAGGATGAAGATATATGTATACTATGCACACGTGTCGTGTGTGTATACTATATGGTATTATAGCCTACTTTTAAACGTCTTGCAGATTTTAGTATTTTTTTTTATATAAGCTTCATATAATTTTTTTTTTCGTAACTACTCTTAAAATTTCATCTATTATAACTATTATACTAAAAAGAAAAGAAAAAGGAATTTTATCAGTACACTCAAGTTTGACTCTCATACAAAAACTAAAATTTAAACTCATAAATTTATAATTTTACGACTTATACCCAATTGAAAAAAAAAAAATTCTCTTTTTCTCATCTTTCTATACCTATATAATCTCAATGATCGTCTTTGTACAGCACAGACTTTTAAATATTTAAATTGCATCACGGAACTGCTTTCTCTTTTTTTTTCTCTTACTCTCTCTTTTTTCAAACGCCACTTACCATAAACAATAAACCACTTGAATCTTATATACATATAATCCACAGTCCACATTCGGAAAAACTCCAAACCACACACAAATACAAACATACACACACACACGCACCCCAAAAAAGTACATATCAAAAGTCGAAGAAAGCCAGCACGTGCTTTCTTTCAAAAAAGATTTTTCCCAAAGACAAACAAAAACACACACACACATACACACTTATACAAAAAAAAAGAAACTCTCACCACTAATATAAGGTCTCCCGGTGGTGTGGTGGGCCTATATAATTTATTGCGCTCTATGTTACCGTACACCAAAAACACCAAGGGTCCCCAAAAAATCTTGTGGTCTCCATATCCGTATACCTACACACACATCCCTCTAATCCCTTATACAGTTACGTTACCCATAGCTTCATGGAGGTAGTTACATTACCTATATCCTATACATACAGCTACAAACGTCACATGACGTCGAATATCTCATAAAAGCTCTCTGCTTTTCATCTCTTGCAAATATTATAAGTGCGAAGAAAGTAATACCAACGCGGCTTATATATATACATATGCGCGTAGTGCGAGAATCTTTGTTTCTCCGAACGACAATTCTCTGTGGCAGTTTAATTTTACGAGGAGGCAAGGCAGTACTATACCTTGCTTTTTTCCTTTTTGTCCTTCAACCGCGCGTGATGCGACAGATGACTGTAAAGAGGAGAGGTAGGAGGAAAGGAAAGGGTTAAAACAGGGGTGTATATATGTGAGGGGCGGTGCTTTAATAGGTGTATGCTACAAGTGTGCAATTTGTCTGCGTTGGATATTTTGTTGTATTTGATGATACAGTTGCTTTTCTTTTTTCTTTTTTTTTTATTAAATATTTTAAGGATTTTGATTTTTTTTTATTTATTTGCTTTTTTTGAGATGTCAGTTTGTTGAAATTGAAATATGTAGTAGGTATACTGTAAACGGTACATTGACTTTTGACAAATTTTGTTTATTTTTTTTTTTTTTAGTTTATTGTGAAGAACATGCATCAATTTTTTTTTTTGTAAAAATTTCGTTAAATATTTACATTTTTTTTAGAAAACAAAAAATGTTATGCATTTGAAAATTTGGTCGAGGACGTAAAAGTATATAGTATGTACGTCTGGCAAACGTCGTCGGACCTCCCTATAGAGCTTTGAGTTAAACCCACTATAGACGCTATAGACCACCCATTGACACTTTGAAGTGTTTTAGAGAACACGTGTTTTTGTAGAAAAGCTATTATTTGTGAAACTTTCTTTCTCTTGCCTTGTATACTCGAATTACTTAAATGTGACATTGCATTTTTTTTATAAATTTTATTTTTTTTTTATAATTATTATTTGTTCATATTATTTATAAAAATCCTAAAATTACATTTTTAACAAAACTTTACAAAATTAATCTATATTAATCGAAAAAAAACAAAATAATCTTCAATAATAAATTCAATAAAACAAAACAAATTTTAATTCTCTGAAAATTAACAATCACACAATACTTATACCAATAACCCAAAACAAAAAAAATAAATAAATAAAAAGAAAAAAGGAGGCCAAGAAATTCGCAATGTCATCAAATAATTCATCACAATACCAATCCATACAAAACCATAATTAAAAATAAAAATCCACACACACACACACATACATCAAAATCACTTCTTCCACATAAAAAAAAAAAGTTGGTCACATCACAAACACATATAATGATCGTTTACTAATGAAGCAGCAACTCTTATAAGGCGCCAACTATTTTAGCGATATAAATCTCTACTCTGATTTTCCCTAAGACCCCGTCAGCTCATTCGTTCATTTCCAGATCAAAAGACTCTCTCTCTCTCTCTCTATCTACCTCCACATTCTATCCTCCCTCGTTCTTAAATTTTGCTATACACATATATAAGTTACCGCAAAATGAATTGCTGGCGCCAAGGCAAAAGTGCGTAAATAAGCATTTTGGAGATGCCTTTACATACATATAATAGCATAGTTAGTATGGTATATAACGAGATACCACGCGCTCTCTAGTTGATATTCAAGCATATAGCATTGACTAATTGGTCATGCCTTGGTTACTTTACTCCTCCTCTCTTTGACGAGGTCGGTTTAGAGAATGTATAGGATACGTCGTGTATATGCTTTTTCATTAAAATTGCTGACGCGCGTGCCTGCCTTTGCCACATATATATGCCAAAGTGAAGAAATCTCAATGGTAAATTGATCGAGCGTGCTGCTTGACATTTTTTCTTTTTTTTTTTTTCTGGCGCCTAAGAAACGATGGAATTTTAAGGATCTGGAATATAAATTTGATGTGGAGATATTAATTTGGATGAATTTAAAAAAAAAAAAGAAAATTTATATGGTAGAAAGTAAATTTTTTTTTTTTAATCGATGTAATGATGAAATATTTTTTTTTTTTTTAATGAATAAACGTACGAGAGAAAAAAATAATTTCTTGTTAAAAGAATGTATTTTTATATGAATTTTGTGAGATATACATATGGCAAATAAAAAAAAAAAAAGAATAAAAAATTATAAATTAAAAAAAAAAAAAAAAATATGAATCTATTTTTATATGTATGTATAGCTTACATAAAGTTAGTGCGTAGGCTTTTCTATTTTAATCATATTCCGAGAGTATTATTATATATATATATATATATCTATATATATATATATATATATATATATATATATATATATATATATATATCT
>JAPYZE010000289.1:0-68022 GCA_030522805.1 Leptomastidea abnormis
CTACAGGAGTGTATAGGTATATATATATATATATAGCCCGTTAAAAAGCCATATAGTGACAACAAGGTATAGACTCCGTTTTACCGAATCCCACCACACTCAACAACGTCAGCTGATGATCGTAAACCAAACAAACGTATAATACTTTCTGTGTATCTTCTATACGACCTTCACTTTTATTTCCAACTCCAAGCTCAATAAACTTTTAATTCAATTCTTCTTCTTCATTTTCTTATGTCTTTTCTCGTATCTCAAATGTATATAGCAATGTCGCGCTTTAAAGTACATAATATATACCAAGTTGGACTTTAATTTCCGAGTGCGAATATCATAGCCGCAGTGTATTCTCCGTTTAACTGTCCATTAAAGAGATTAGCAAAGAAGCTGTATAGTATATATACATACATATAGCTTGATATATGAAATTGCTCTGTGAAGAACGAGACGAGTTGTTTTGAGATATGTACTGAACTCGTGAGAGAGAGAGAAAGAAAAACTGACTGACTTGTAGCAGAGCTATTCGTCTCGCGAGCTATTATCACCGAGCCATCGGCCGTTGTTGCCTAAGTGACAAGTATATTACGGGAAATTTATTTACGAGCCTACGAGACACGCATGGAAAGAGAGAGAGAGAGAGAGAGAGAGAGAGAGAGAGAAGGTGAATCTTACCTCCACTCTCTCTCTCTCTCTCTCTCTCCCTCTCTCTATGCTTTAGTCACCATAAATAATCACGTAATTAAGTAATCCTTGACATTGCAATAGTTGAGAGTCCAGTAAGAGGTAAAGGGGTACATACATACTCAGACGCATCTCCTCTATATGCTGTTTACAGTTGAGTATATATAAATTACGTGTAACCATAACTCAGTGTTGAGACGCACGTTTATAGTGAGTAAGAGAGTAAGAGTAAGAGCTCGCGTTATTCAATTAGCTAGAGCATTAGAAGTGACGAGAGTTGAGAGAGATAGTTGGGGAGTAAGGTAGGGAAGCGAGAAATATCAGCTACTATATTACGACGCAGAGGAGAGAGAGAGAGAGAGAACAGAGTAAAGATGGGTTGTTTGAGATAAAGACAGATATATATGCGAATATATGTATATAAATGTCTTGAAAAGGGTTATATCCTTCAAAGTGTTAACCCTCACACTATGTGTGAGGTTTAGCATGTCAGGTGATTTTTCGAGGACACATTTATATACGAGGGCTCTCTCTCTCTCTCTCTCTCTCTCTCTCTCTCTCTCTCTCTCTCTCTCGATTTTTAGCAGGGACTAAAGAGTGACGCTAAAAATAAAAGAGAGAGAGAGAGAGAGAAATAAGAAGAAAAAAAGGAAGAATAAGAAGAAAAGAGAGACACGAATGGATGGATGGATGGATGGTAGTGATGGTGATGGTGGTGGTGGTGGTAGAGGTGTCGGATTTCAGCGAGATCTCCATTTAAATAAAAGTGACGATAATTCAAGCTCGCACGAGGTGAACACACACACACACACACACACACACACACACACCAGGGGATTTTGCACACGTGAGCACGCGTGTGCAAGAGAAGAGCATTCGGCAGTGGCAAAAATTATTAGCGACATAAATTAGCCGTCGTGGTAATTATTCAAGTGATAACATTTATTATGCGCGAGAAAGAGAGAGAGAGAGAAAAGGATAAAGAGAACGAGAAAGGGTTGGCCGGAAAACGAATAAACGAAAGAGAGAAAGGGAACCGAAATTAAATACGGCACACACACATACATACATATGAGATTGCCGCATATGAGAAGGAAGATGTGTGCGAGAAACCAAGAGAGAGAAAGAGTGAGATTCCCCAGTGGAGAATGCTTGCCCCGGTCTGAAACTCTACGGGAAGCCACTTAACGTGTCCCCACGCGCGCGAGCGCACCTCGAAATAGTCGCGTTAATTTGGCTCGATCGCTTAGCAGCCTCACGCTTCTCTCTCTCTCTCTCTCAGTGGACCCAGAGGCGTGTGCAAAATCGACCTGCAGAGGTAAAAAATGAGCTCGGCGCTTCGTTCAGGCACAAAATTAAGATGGATTTTTGGTGGCTGAATACTCCGTTACCAAAGAGAAAAAAAAGAGAAAGAGGGAAAGAGATACTCTCTAAAGGTTTCTCTCATCTCTCTTCTCTCTCTCTCTCTCTTTCTTTCAGCTTCTCTTCCAATATACCATCGTTCTTTTTAACGGTGCTTTATCACATTTTTTGCATCGGCATTTTTCAGACCTCTTAGGCTTTAAGATTATTCTATTAACAGTTTTAATTTGCCATCAAGAGCCGCGCGATCGAAACATACCGATTTTTTGAATATAAAGGAATGCCATTTGTGTGTTGATAATTGTTAATTGATCGAGAGAATATAAGAGAAAGAGCGGATACGGCACTTTGCTACTACCGAAAAAGCAGCTTTTTTTTCTCTTAATAAACTTATCCGTTTGCCAAAAAAAAAATCATTATATATCTACATATATTGGACCAAGCATAATTGGCGAATTAATATGATTTAATTTCTGTCAACGGAATTATATCCTCACCATATATAATACCTATATACTATCTCTTTCTCACTCTCTGCCGATGCTTTTTCTTATTTGTTAACGTCAATTATGTAAAAGCCAATCTGAGAGATATACCTGTTATATATTCGTACGTTAAAAACCTTATAATATATCTTCGGTCAATAATTAATTAAGTCCCTGGCACGAACTTGTCTCTCTCTATATACTCGTTCACAGCTCTTTTTTCAGAGCCGGATATTTATCCATTACGCTTTATCATTGAAAAGTAATTTTAAAAGAGAAGAAATACTGGATCTAAGCCTCTCTTAATAATTCCCATATATACATACTCGATTATATATATTACTTAATTATTCATTCTCGATTAATGTTCACGTACACGCGAACTTACATTACATACTCACGCGCAAATATTCTCTTCATGATATCGGCTAATGAATTTTTACTCGACGTCATGCATAAACGCATACATCAAACATTTTTTTTTTTATTTTTTTTTCTGGACGAACGTGGTAAAACTTACTACATATACTCGTGACTCTACTGTCAGACTAATCTATCCATCCTTACAGAGAAAAAAAAAACATCAGTAGACGAGGAGAGAAGGTACTGCTCTGAAAACGTGTCTACGTACACGACAAGTTCATATACACGTAGTATACAGAGACGAAGGTGCGACGGCTAAGCGTCATTGAGGACAATTCGTCGCGGCCGCGCGGCACTTCTCTTTCTCTCTCTTTCTTATACTTTTTCTCCCTTCCGTTCCGCGGATGCACGCCACATTTTTTCGTCTTCTTCTTCTTCTTCTTCCCCTTTTCAGTGTTTCTTTTTATTTTGCAACTTAGCGTCGTACCGCCACGAACCGCGTCAGTCTTACCAAGCAGAAGAGAAATAAAAAAAGAAAAAAAAAAGTATACGTGGACTCACGACTACCGGGAGTGGAGTAGACAGGGCATCGTAGTACACCAGGTGAAGGTCGGGGAAAGGTATGTCTTGTCGGTCGTAAGCGAAGCATATACAGTCAGAGAGAGAGAGAGAGGGGATAAAAAAAAAGAGCCGAACGAAACAGCAGCTCTACTCGAGAGAGTGACGCAAAGACTCGTCGTCGTCGTCGTCGTCGTCAAGCTAGAGGTGAAAACGAGGCTGGTATAACAACAGCAACAACACTACTACTGGATAAGATGATGTGCTGCTCGAGAAAGAAAGAGAAAAAGAGTGTGTTTACTGCCTCAATAAAGTCTCAACCCGAATGATGAGCAGGATCCGCAGCAACAACGTGTACAGCTTGGAAGTGTTTGGCAGTATATATATAGACACGCTGAGACCGACCCGTAAAAGTCAAACACGACGGACTTATAGAGGCTCCTGCGAGACAACAATCCCACCCTCTTCACCCTATCCTTCTGTAAATTTCTTTTGTGTTTAAAGGAGTAGGAGAGGAAGGTTTTCTCGTCTCATCATGTCCTCTCATCCTGGTCGAAGTCGATTCGCCTCGGCTGAGTCCTGCCCTGCCGCCGCAGTCGTATTCGCGGTTTATGGAAGTGCACGTCCCGTCTCTCGCGACTCTTTCTCTCTTACTCCATCTGCTTCGTCTGCTGAGAGAGAGAGAGAATGAGACCGTAGGGCGAGTTACGAGACGTTGGGGAAAATATTCAATTTCCGAAGTTTCTCGTCTCCCTTTCCTCTTTATCTGTGTATGTATGTATGTGTGTGTGTGTCGTATAGCTGGCGATGACCCTTGAAATCGGCAATTCCATCGTCGAGGGAGAAGAGAAACGCGAGCGTGAGCTGGGCCTTCGGGACGACGATGTAGACGACGAGGACGAAGAGGAAAAGATAGATCTATATATATATGTAGGCTAGTGCGATTCGTGCAGACTGAATTAATTGAGTTGGACGAGAAAGAGAGAGAGAGATAGGATGAACCACGACGAGTTTCACGCGATGGTTATGCACTTCCAAAACTGTTAAGTTCCGGCTACTTCACTCGAATATAAATGTAAATTTGTAAGGGAGAGTGAGAGATGCTGAATTGCTGTTTGGAGACTTATGTGTATGGGTGTGTGTGTGTGTGTGTGTGTGTGTGTGGGTATGTGATAGTATATACTGATCTATCTTTCATTCTCTTTCTTTTTTGGATTATGTAAAATGTTATAAAAGCGCATTCTCTCTCTTGAGGCATCGGGAAATTTTTATGCTGAATAAATTTATAGCTGATTTTTTTTTTTAATGACTTGGAAAATGGAGATACGATTAAAAGAGAGAGAGAGAAAGGGTGTTTATCGATGTTTTCGTTAAGAGTATGAAAATGAGATTAGGTGATTTAAAGAGCTAGAAATGTGTGTGTGTACATTATGCAACTATACTATCATATTATACAGGTTGTTTTCGTACATTAGATTTTGCAAGATAATTAGGAAAAAATTTATTGAACGATAAGAAAAAAAATGTTTGTAACAGAATTTTAATTACTGATAAAAACGTTATGTAAGATATATTAATTTGCTTGAGTCTTAAAATTAAAATGTTACCTATGTGTTTTTAATTTATCCTTTTTGATATTTATTGATTCATTACTAGAACACTAATAAAATGTTACTTTCACCATATATTATATTATACGAAACACACATTTATTACATACAACCTACTAACTGCATATTATAACAGGATAAACTCATATATTACAATATAATAATATTAACTACCTCACCTTTTATACTAGAATAATTTAGATTCTAGAAACATTAAACTGGCCTGTACCAAATTTAATAGAAACGGATTTTAGATGTGTTTATTTTCTCTCTCTCCCTCTCTCTCTCTCTCTCTTTGGATTTGAATAAACCAGACTATAAGTTAAAAAATTTTCGACGTTAATGACAACCGGAATCCTAATATTTCAAATGATTTATTAAAATAGCGGTAATTTGAAAATTCATATCAATATACAAGTTAATTATCATCGATTAGTAATGTATAGAAATTCTATCAATTTCTTTATTCAACCCTCTTAATCTTATCACTAAAAAGACCTATTATATTATATCCAACCTTATTTAACTACACAACATTTTAATATCCGGGAGTAAAATTATTAATCCCTTGTTTAAACAAAGAAAATAAAACAAGTAGAAAATCTTAAAAAAAAAAAAAATTTAAATGTCCGATTTAAGTAACATCAAAAGAACACTCTTTTTCTCTTTCCAGATATAAAACGCATTCAAGTTTAAACGAAGAAAATATTACTGTCAGTGTAAATCGGCGTAATTCGCGAAACATGATAAGAACTATTTGGGTCCGAGAGAAATATGGGTAAGTATATAAGAGGACATAGAAAAAGAAGAACATAAGGGGATAAAGACAGAGAAGGAGGAGGATGAGAAGGTGGAGAAGAGAAGTAGAAGGAGAGAGAAAGAGAGAGAGAGAGAAGGTAAGAAAAGGTGACGAGGACAGGAGATATTCGACCAGGACGGAGGCTGCTGCTGCTGCGGCGCGCCGAGTCGAACGAGCCACCGATGAGGGCCCGAAGATTGTATCCGTGTCTTGTTTTTATAGGCTCACCGCGGAACAGACCGAGCCCCGCGGTGTGTGTATGCCCCCGCTCTCTTTCTTCTTCTTCTTCTGCTTCTTCTGCTTCTTCCTCCTGTTCTTGCAGGTAAAATATAATGCAATGCGCGCGGAGAAAAGGATAGCAGCCCGCAGGACGTTGAGAGGAGTAAAAAAAAAGAAGGAGAAGGAGGAGGAGAAGGTGGAATATAGAAGGGAGAGGCGCGCGAACGCGAGCGCGGTGGGAGAGCGCAGCAAGTTAAGTACGTTGGAGGACGCGGAAGAAGGAGCGAGAGCAGCGCTAACGTGAACGAGACGGAGAGAGAGGGAGAAGAAAGACCAGTCGGCTCTGGGGCCCAACGACTCTCTCTCTCTCTCTTTCTCGGCTTCTTCTTGGGGCCCGAGCGACTGTTCGCCAGTCGCTCGGAGAGTCGTGCAAGCGCAGGATCGCAGCGCAGCGCTAACCGAGTTGATCGAAAATCGCGCGCGCATTAACTTACTCACTCGCGAGCTCCTTTAAATGTATACGGATATAATACTTTGATCGAAAAAGTTTATTTTTCTTTGATAGAGAAAAGAAATATAATTGGTGGTGTGAAGGGAGGCTACAACGAACTAAGGATAAATGTTCAACGTTTGTGGATCCATTAAATCTTAGTACGACAAAAGAAAATGAGATCGTCGGGCGTGCGGTGGTCGTTGCGCCAACTCAAAGAAACCACAAACGAAGATCAAGAGGGCCTTGTATGCGATGTGAGGATAAGGCCCATGAAGGCACCTCGATCCCGATGGGCCGCGTGAAAATCGGACTGGAGGCCGGGCTCTAGTAGCAGCCTTATACGCTACCTCCTCCTCCCCATCATATATTTTTCTTTCCCATCCGCGAGTGTTAGTGCAGGCGTGTGTGGTCAAAGTCAGGGGGCCATAGGGCCCCAGCCAACATGCAGAGCAATCCTGCCTTTCTCGCCATACTCCTCGGCACGATATTCTGCGTGCTCGGGGCCTCGCTTAGTCGGGCGCTTCGCTACAAGGCACCCGATGAGTGCGAGTGGCTAGCCGAGGGTGAGGCCGAGGAGGAGGTCTCTCTTATCTGCAGACTTCGAACTATCAATAGCGAGCTCGAAAATACCAACTTCAGTGTTATTCAGCCTCAGCATACGGTACGACTGAGACTTGAATGCAGTGACGCCCTCTTTTACCAGAGTTCTTTAAGCGCCGGCAGCTTTAGGCCTTTGGTAGAGTTGAGGGAGCTCGTTATCGAGTACTGTAAAATCGGTAACCTCTCCGATGATGCATTCAGAGGTCTCAAGGAATTGAGGAATCTGACTGTTCGGACCCACAACACCGACTGGTCTTCAATGGCTTTGGAAGTCTCACCCGGAGCTTTTACCGAAGAACTTAGCCAGTTGGAAAGGCTCGATCTCGGTTATAACAACATGTGGAGTCTTCCAGAGGGTTCACTCTGTCCGTTATTCAATCTTGAAGTGCTCAATCTAACGCGTAATAGATTGCGGGAGGTGTCGAGTTTCAAGTTTAATCTAGGCAGCAGGTGCGCCGCAAATCTTAGGGCACTTGACGTCAGTAACAATAGTATCGAAACACTGCCCTCAGCCGCATTCTCCGGCCTCTCGAGACTGCATTCGTTAAATTTAAGGAGCAATAACATTGGCTTTATAGCCGACAGGGCATTCGAGGGAATGTTTGCGTTAATGACGATTGAACTTACGAACAATCGTTTGACGAGTTTACCGCCCGAACTATTTATTGACTCCAGGGACATAAAGGAAATTCATTTACGCAATAACAGCCTAACGGTATTGCCACCTGGTCTGTTTAGCGAATTAACCCAACTATTAGTTTTGGATATGTCAATGAATGACCTTAGTGCAGAATGGATCAATTCGGCAACGTTTACGGGACTTGTTAGATTGGTCGTTTTGGATTTAGCGGGTAACCAAATAACACGTCTCGAGTCATCGGTATTCCGAGATCTTTACAGTTTGCAAATTCTTCGGCTTCAAAACAATCTTATTGAATTTTTACCGGAAAACACGTTTTCAGCATTATCTAATCTGCATACGCTAGTGTTAAGCGATAACAGACTGTCGACGATCGACGCCACTACGTTCAGTGGTCTTTACGTGCTAAGTCTACTATCGCTCGATAATAACAGACTGGCAGATTTGCATGCGTCGTCGTTAAGGAACGCATCGTCCTTGCAAGATCTTCACCTAAACGGTAATCGTTTGATGGCGATACCAGAGGCTCTAAGAGCTACCTCGCTACTGCGTACCCTAGACCTTGGCGAGAATCTTATTTCCAGCATACCTAAGGCTACGTTCGATCACATGATTCATCTCAACGGACTGAGCCTCATCGATAACCGCATCGGCAATCTCAGCAAGGGAATTTTCGATAAGATCAGAAATCTCAACATACTTAACCTATCAGGCAATCGTATCGAGTACATCGAACCTGGCACCTTCGACGAAAACCTCAAGCTTCAGGCTATTCGACTTGACGGCAACCGGCTTACCGACATTAGCAATCTTTTTTCAAAACTGCCAAATCTGATTTGGCTTAATGTTAGCGATAACAAGCTCAAGACTTTTGATTACGCCATGATACCGACCTGCCTGCAATGGCTCGACATTCATGCCAATGAAATCAGTGAACTTGGCAATTACTACGAAATCGAATCGCAATTGCAGCTTAATACGTTTGATGCTAGTGTTAACAAATTAACCGAAATTACTGGTAGTTCGATACCAACGAGTGTGGAAATGTTATACTTGAACGACAATTTAATATCGCGAGTGCAAAGTTACGCGTTTTTCAAAAAACCAAACCTCACGCGAGTGGACTTAAAAAGTAATAGAATTCGCCGAATCGAACCATACGCGTTGAGAATAACGGCAGTGCCACCGGACAAGCCTCTTCCTGAGTTCTACATCGGGGACAACGACTTTTTGTGCGACTGCACGATGGAATGGCTGCAGCGCGTCAATCGTCAAGACCAGAGTCGCGTGCAACCACGCGTCATGGATCTCGACAGCATTTACTGCGAGCTACTCTATGACCGCGAACGACTCTATGTGCCACTGCTCGAGGCATTGCATTCGCAATTCCTTTGCGAGTACGATACCCACTGTTTTGCTCTGTGTCATTGCTGCGACTTTGACGCCTGCGATTGCGAGATGACCTGTCCTACAAACTGCACTTGTTACCACGATCAAACGTGGACGGCAAACGTTGTCGATTGTTCGATGGGTGGACATACTGGTCGACTGCCCGAGCAGATACCGATGGATGCAACGCGCCTATATCTAGACGGGAACGACCTACGCGTCATTACTAGTCACGCCTTTATTGGCCGTAAGAAATTAAAAATGCTCTTCCTTAACGCGTCGAACATCGAGATTTTGCAGAACCGCTCGTTCAACGGACTAAAAAATCTCGAGGACCTTCATTTGCAAGACAACGGTTTACGAGAGTTGCGAGGCCACGAGTTCATTGGCCTCGAAGCCCTACGCACACTTCGGCTCGAGCGCAATCGGCTCTCAATTATCTCAAACGAGACCTTCCTGACACTCCGCTCGCTAACGAGCCTGCGGCTTCAAAACAATCGCTTAACGACCCTGGCGGTCTGGTCGCTACCAGCTGGTATTGAGGTCACGCTCTCAAGTAATCCCTGGTCCTGCGACTGCAACTACATACGCGAGTACCGCGAGTGGGCGACCGGCTCGAGTGTTCGTGTACTCGACGTTATGGAACTACGTTGCGTGATGCACAGCAACAACAACAACAACAACAACAATAATAACAGCACAAGTATCGAGCAACGATCATCATCGGACGAACAGTTTCGTGACTCAAATCAGCTTGGTGAAAGTGACGACGGTCATGGCTTCTCTCTCATGACTGGTAGGGGCTACAACGTTAACGGTTCGATTTGCACGGATCTCGAGAGTATCGAGAACGGCCTGACCGGCAATCTCACCAAGACCATTATCGAGAAACAGGCTCTGGGTCATCATCTGCCAATACTCGTCAGCATGCTCGTTGGCTTTCTCTTCCTACTTCTTCTCTCTATGCTCGGCTTCATCTTTCGACACGAGATGCGAGTCTGGTTACACTCGCGCTTTGGTATTAGACTATTTTATCGGCACGCGGACGCCGATCGTGACGACCGAGATAAGCTATTTGATGCTTTTGTCAGCTACAGCTCGAAGGACGAGGCTTTCGTTGCTGAGGAGCTGGCTCCAGTTCTTGAGATGGGCAATCCGTCTTACAAGCTATGCCTGCACTATCGGGATTTTCCGGTCGGTAGTTTTATTGCCGATACCATAGTCCAAGCGGTTGAGTCGTCGCGGAGAACGATAATGGTGCTGTCGGAGAACTTTATAAAATCGGAGTGGTGTCGTTTTGACTTTAAGTCAGCGCATCATCAAGTGCTGCGCGATCGACGACGTAGACTGATACTCGTGCTAGTGGGTGATGTGCCACAACGTGACCTCGATCCGGACATTAGACTTTACCTCAAGACCAACACTTATCTACAGTGGGGTGATAAGCTGTTTTGGGAGAAGCTGCGCTTCGCCTTGCCGGATGTGCCGAATAATCAACGAACCACCCACCGAAGACAGCCGCCACCCGTAAGACGACAGCATAACAATCAGACGGCTACATCGGGTGAACGTTCCCGTACGCTTGCTGTTCATATCTAGTTAGTGCGCTTTTACTTTCAGGTTTTAAGTTGACTTTATAACTATTTTTTTTTTAATACAGATTTTTTTATCGCCGTCCAGAAAAAAAAGAGAGAGAAAGATCTGACACACGACTGAATGACATAGACTGCTTGAGTGTGTGTGTGTGTAAAAGTGCAATAGAAGTCGCGAGTGTTGTGTGTAAATAAAAGAAAATATATATATGTAAGCCAATCGGCAAAAGTGTAATGCTATCTTCTTGTGTAAGAATTCGAGGTGTGAGTTTCGTGTGACGAAGTAAAAAAAAGAAACAGAAAAGAAAAAGGGACCAAACGAAAGATTCGAGATGAACGAGACAAAGAATAAAAAGTGTGCAAAAAAAAAAATAAAAAATTTTTAAAAAAGCGAGAAACCCGACGAAAGAGGTATAAAGAGAATTTATGAGTAGTAGACGTATATAATTGTCCGTTGCACGTTGAACAAAAAAAAAAATATAATTTGTAAATAAACGATTCTCAGCGATATATTTAGCGGGTGTAATTTTGCAACATATCGCTTTCTGGCAATATTCCTTTTTTTTGCGCGCGAGAGTTATTTCCCTTCTCTCAATAATTCCGGCATATATTTTTTTTTCAATCCGCCTCGCCCACCATCTACTCTCGCACGAGACGTTAATTAGACGTCACGTGCGAAGCTATGGGGTGTACGCGTAATAACAGCAGCAGCAACAGAGAATACGAGAAAGAATCAACTGCATGAAAAATCTGAGTCGCGCGAATTCAGTAACTAAGAAAAAATAAAAAAAGAGAAAAAGATAGAGAACGGATGTCGCGTTTCTACGGCTGTAAATGATTGTTATTATTACACGACGACGACGACGACGCACTGAGACTTTTCATGCAGTCCACCCACGGAGAGGAGGGAAAAAAAACTCTATAGGGAGTATAGAAGGAAAGGGTCGCGCCTCAAAAGGATCTGGGATATAATTCGGTTCCATGGACGATGAATACCGTCCGACGAGGGCGTCTCAGCGGAACCACCAGCGTGTCGTGGCTTCTTCTTTTTTTTTCTTTTAATGTCGGGAACTTCCCTCCCCTCGCGCTCTCTATATATACTGCTCGCGTGCGCCTTTTGATCGAGATTCTACCAGAGAGTGAGAGAGAGACCGGCATTTTTAATTTCTCAATCGGACTAATTTAATGTTTGCTCGAATTAATTTTTACCTGTGTCTGTCTTGACGTGACATGACGAATGAAATCGCTTTTACTTTTAACGTACAATTGAATTTCGAGAAATTTTTCGCACGCTTTTTTTTATATATATATTATTAAATTTTATTTTGCTATTGAAAGAAAAAGTACTTGCAAAGTATATACACGCACTCACTTTGGCTTCTATTTCCATACCGTATAATTTTCTCTACGGTGTGGTGCATGTACGCGTAACCCTAGGTGTAATCTCGATTGAAACGCGCACGTCGATCCGCGTCGATATTAGGTATTTGAAAAAAAAAATGCGCGAAACTCACGTTCGAGCGTATATACATATAGATGTATACATATATATATAGATGATACGAGCTTTGAGCGTTCTATAAGCGCGTTCAGCTCACGGTGATATAACTTTCTAATGAATTTTGTATTAGGTCGACGTGATTTGGGATGCATTAAAGCGAGCGAGACTCGAAGATTTTTGTGAGAGAGAGAGTATATACACAAACATATATACACTTTGAGAATGTTAAAACAAGAGTGACGTTCGTGTGTAAAGTATCTTGTTACTTTAGTATTTATTCTTTTTCTTTTTCTTCTTATTTTTTTTTCGCTACAAAATGTTACTATATGCGCACGCGCGTGAGAAAAGTACGCTTTCCATTACTTTTATTACTTATTTTTTTTTTTTTTGTTTAGATTTTTTTTTTGTCTACTCTGTGTAAGCCCTTCCAAAGGGATAGGGACAAGCTAAAGCGCATTATTCAGCTTTTCCTCGTTTGTAAATTTTGTAAAATACGAGCGAATCTAGAATGTATAAATAAATGAAATAAAATAGGAGCAAGAAAACAAGCGGAGGAGAAAAAAAGAAATAATGAAAGAAAAATAAAAATATAAAGAAAAATAGAACGACGTATACAGTCACCGTTGTAAGACCCGAGGTCGCTCGCTGACGTTCTGGTCTCCCTCGTAGTTAACTTGCTCTTTTGCTATTTTTGTATTTGTGTGTGTGTATGTTAGAGTGTATGTGAATGTGTGTGTTTGCGTTAACGTCTGGCGATCGCGTGTGCTCGCTAAGCGTCGCAAAAATTTAAATTCGAAAAAAAAAACAGTAAAAGAGAAGCGACAACATTGCGCATTTATACATATATAAATAGATATACATATAGCAAAACAAAACGAAAAAAAAAATAAATAAATAAAAGAAATTAAAAGAAATAACGAATGATGCAGAAAATAGAGAGAAAGAAAGAAAGAAAAATAAAAACTTCTATTGTGACGTTTAAGGATTTTGCCTCTTTATTTCTCATTCCATTCACGCAAAAGCAATAGCTGCTTCTGCAGCCGTATAGTCCGTACTCCCTTTGGCCCTTTGCTCCTTAGTCCCTTACAACTTGGAGGTCTCTTTTCTCGATGCCCGCGTGTATATATAAATCCGCGCTCGCGACGCGACCGCTGCCGGTCCAAAAACGACGGAAATGGGAGTGGGACACGAGGACACGGAGAAAGAGAGAGAAAGAAAAAGAGAGGAGGAGGCCACCCTGAAAAAAAGTACAGACTGAATGGGTCGCGGAGAAATCCGTTAACCTGCACACGGCTCTCTTTCTTTTTCTTTCTCTCTTAGCGTTCGCGATATCTTCTCCCCCATCCTCCCTCTCTCTCTCTTTTACTAGAAACGGCTGCCGCGAGGACAGAGAGAGAGAGAGAGAGAGAGAGAGAGAGAGAGAGAGAGCTTGGCAAACTGGTATGCGGGCCCTCGGTATTCCAGCCTCGGAGGGGCCGGCCTTTCTTTGCTTCTTCTTCTTCTTTTTTTTCTCTATTTTTTCATTTTCTCTATATCTCTCCCCGCGTGTCCGGAGCTGTGGTGGTGCTGCAGCAGTAGCAGGAACGACGACGACGACGACGTCGGGGCCCACGGAAGAGAGTTCGCGAAAGAATGCCTTATCGGGGGCTCACTCTCGCTCTCTCTTCTTACCCTCTCTCTTGCTAATATAGAAACATCCTGCTCGTTATGCTGCTTATTTCTTCTTTTTACCTCCTCCTCTTCTTCTTCTTCTTTCTTATTTTCTCTATGAAAACTTGCGGGGCGTGCGCGTGCACAGGCTCTTTCCTTCTCTCGGATACTTTATCAGAGACTTGGGTAACTTTTCGTTTTAAGTTGATTTTCCTCCCTCTCCACCCGCTTCTTTTTTCCTTCGCCTCTTTCTCTCTCACTCTTACTCTTGCTCTTTTCGTTCCCTGTATCCTTCTGCCAACCTCCCAGCCAGCAGCTTCTTATTCCCCTTTACTCTTTACCCCAGCGTATCCTCAGCCGATCGGGAGCTTATTCTTCCTTCGGCTTTTTTGCGCTATAACCTGCAGCAGCAACAGTATATAGCAGCAACGCTTGCGGGGGCTTCTTCTTCTTCTTCTTCTTATGAGAAATAACTGGAATAGCTGGAGATCTTGGCCGAAGTGAGCGTCGCGCATCGAGAAATTGAATAATTTAACGAGGATTATGGAAATTTATTTTGCAGACCGTAAAGAGATAGCACCGGTCGATTCGGTGTGTGTATGTTGTATGTTGTATGTTGTATGTATGTGTATGTAAGTGTGTGCTGGTTGAGTATACATAGGGCCTACGATTCACATCGTATTATATATTTTCAGCCGAATACATTATTCGAAAATTAAATGCAGGACTTTTCTTTTGTGATCCTTAAGGAGAATGCTTAAACTTACGTCGAGCTACGCGAACGAACGAACGAACTTACGAGTGAGTGTGTGCGAGCGCGCGATTGTTATCGCCTTGTTGAAAGATTGAAGAATGATTCGGCTTCTTCTTCTTCTTTTTCTCCACCCCCTTTGATGTAAAACTCAGCCATTAGTATTTATTTAAAAGTGAAAATTTTGTACATTGTTTAAATTATATTATATTATATATAAATATTTAATATGTAACTACTCGAAATAAATTTATTTTTGTTATCCAAATATTTTTGTATTTTATATTATTTATTCAAAACTATATATTATTCTTATTTTCCTGATTTATTTACCTAAAAATATCCTCTTTAATTTAATTGCAGTCTGTAATTAACCTTTGTTTCCAGTAAGTACTTTATACGTTTGTTATCAACTTTTTATAAAAATTATAATCTACATTAAATTTTATCATTTTCCAAGAATTTCATAACGAGTATAATCTCTTTTCTCAGAATCATTAAATTTTAATAAAGAAAAATTTGTTATCTCTACTCTATTACAGATTCATAATGAAAACCATAATGTTTCATAATGAAACAATTCATAAATTTAATAAAAATAGCAATTTTGACTAATTTAAAAAGTAAGCAAACAAGTAAATTTTCACAAACCTATACTATAAACATTTGAGCTATATGTTACACAAAAAATCATTCTCTTTCACAAATTGAAATTCATGTACCCAAGAGTAGATATCCATCAGAAGCTTGATCATGTTCATGTTTATCGACACACGAACCACGTGCTAATATATGTTCGAGCCAAGTAAAAGGAAAGGTGCAGACTATGTTGTCGAAGATCAGCATATAAAGACACTGAAAAACAAGTCTATTTTAGATTAAACTTCTTTAGCTGATCAAACACCTGATCTTCCCAGTAGCCCACACTTCAGTAATAATTTTTTAAGCTATATATTAGATACATACGTCAGCAAAAATATCAAGCATATCCAAAATAATGTAATAGCCGTATAATCAGAACGCATCAATTACCCTCTGGCACACGCACACAAATCAGAAATCAGAAGCCAATAACGATAAACGCCATAGCCTTCTTTTTCATTCTCTCTATCTCCTCTTCTCTATAAAATGAATACGTCCTCAAGAACCGATGTCAAATTTATTAGGCGATACGCAGATTTAAGCCAAGCACCTCTTGACTCCTGCTTTCCTTATAATATATATCCAACCTCAACAATTCACAGTGTGTGTGCTCTTGCAAGCCAGCAGCCCTCGTTTCTCTCTTTAGCGGCATTATCGGCTGACGACTCTCCAACTAGACATCCCTCCCTCACTCCTTCTATATATATACTATAGACTCGGAAGCAAGCAAGTAAGCAAGTAAGCGCGCACATGGGCTTTCCATTAACCGCTATCGTGCAATTAAGATAAAATTATCGAAAATGCATTAGCCGACTCTCTCTTTCTCTCTCTCTCCCTTTGGTTCTCGCGGACGACGAGGATCTCCTAGCACGAAGAAGAAGAAGAGAGTCCAAAGGAAACGAAGGATGAGGATATATATTATAAGGTGAGTATAAGCGACTGCAGGGTGATATGGTGTAAGAAAAAGAAAGAAAGAAAGAAAGAAAGATAGATAGAATCAAAACGAATATCAAGGTGTGCGCTTGCTTGCTTGTTTGATCGTCGACCACCGTTTCGCGCTATACTTTACGAACATCTGCCCCCGGGGCCGCGCAGACTTGGCTCTCCTTCCGAACTCAGTCAAAAAAACTCACCATATACATACCTCGCAAGCAACGACCAGCTGTCGTATATTTCTCTCTCGTCATTATATATACACTTTGTCGTTCACTATATACCATCCTCATCCATTTCCAACTTCTCTATACGTCATCATTATCACCATCATCATCCACTTTTCGTTCACCTCCTTCAAAAAAAAAAAAAAAAAAAAATCCTACATGTCTCATATTGTGTCATTATATACTCAAACTTTCTAACAAGCCATCGTGTCAGTGTGCCTTCAATATATTCTTTGACTTCATAGAAGGTGGTATTTTATTGTGTACGACAAATACTCATTTTTCTTTTTTTCTACGAGAGAATACGAGAATTGCGTCATTTTATTGCTCTCATTCTCTCGCCTTCTTATATACCTATATAGAAGAGAAGGAACGCGAGAAGAGTATATATTGCTAAAGATAGAAGTCAAGGGGTTTCTCTCTCTTTCTACACGTGACGTAATGCATTTTCTTGAGGAGTATAGAAAGAGAACCAGCAGCATGCGCCTGATGCATTTGCGAAGAAGAGCGGCGGGCGGCCAAGAGAGGCGCTAGATTGAAGAATCGTTTCGAGTGTAGGTCGACCTGGTATATTTCTCTTTCTCTCTTCTCTATACTCGTTCAACCACTCGTCTCTCTCTCTCTCTCTTTCTTCTTGTGCAAGGAATACACGTATATAGCAGCAGCAAGAGAAGGAGGAGGAGGGGGAGGAGAATGAGAAGTATAAGTAGACGGCGAAGGGTAAAGTAAGAAGGAGAAGAAGAAGAAGAAGACGAGGTAGAAAGACGAGGCGAGTCGGCCACAGGGATGTGTATGAGAAGGAAGGAGAGAGAAAACAAGGATGAGGATAAAGGAGTGCAAGGGGGAGAAAAAGCAGGAGAGAGAAGACAGACAGCAGTGTATCCGGTATTTGAGAGAGAGAGAGAGAGAGAGAGAAAGAGAGTGCTGGAGGTGTTGCGTGCGAGTTAACGAGCTAACGACGCCCGAGAACGGACGGACGAAACGAGGCTTATACTTGCTTGCTTGCTTGCTTGCTTACTTGAGCCTTGGCTCGTCGGCGCGCGATTTTCTTTCCCTATCAAGGCCCCATCTGCCCTTCTCACCACCAGCGAGCTCTCTCAACTCAACTCAACTCAAACTATGAGTCTCTCTTTCTGTATGTGTATGTGTGTGTATGTATGGGTTATATGTACCTAAGTCGTATTCCTCCGACTTTACACTATACGGCATCTAATTCCTTCTTTTCCCCACATTTATCCTCTCTCTCTCTCTCTCTCTCTTTTTCTACACCCTCACCCTTGAATTTTATATATTTATACTCTTCTTCTCTATATCAGTCTCTTTCTATGATCAACCTACAGGCCCCTATATACACAATAATCGTAAACACAGTATAAGACTTCTCTTGCGAATTCTGACTTTTTGCTTTTCTTTTTTTTTTCATATTATACCAACGTTTTTCTCTTCTCTCTCACTCGCCAATGTAACTTTACGTCTTCTCATCTCTATATACATACATACTGCACTCTCTTAAATCTCATACTTTTCAATCCCTCTCTTTCTATATAAGTACACTAAGAAAAGAAAGCTTCCTCTTTCACTTTATACTATACACTCTTCTCGTCATCGCGCTCTTTATTTATTTATTTCGTAATTCAAAGTCGAGTGGGCGTGAGCGCAGCAAAAAGGCTCGAGATGTGCGTATATAGTATATATATATATATATATACCTTATACACAGACATATACTTTCATTTTTCTTTTTCGCATCTCTGCCATAAACAATAATAAAGTTTGATCTTTTCGCGAGAGAGAGAAAGAGAGGCTGTATATATGTATGTATGTATGTATATGGATGCGTACACAGCATCCTCGACCAGGATACTATGCTGAAGCTTACTTTTCTCTCTTTTCTTTTTCCTCTTCTCTCTTTCTTTCGCGTGTTTGTGCGCCGGCGCTGCCGACCGATTCACTTCGGAGCCCTTTTGAGTTATTATTTACGCACCGCGCATTGTACGCTTATATATGCACGTATAGATATAGTATGTATATATAAACGCAAAAAGTATATATAGGTATGTATGTATATAGATATATATTACAGGGCTCTACTTGGTATATATATATACAAGCTGCGAGCGGAGAGTCGATGTTGAAGAAGAGGATGAGAATATGAACGTATGGATGGATAAACGAGAGAAAGAGGAGCGAGTATGAAAGAATCGTTCGGCATCATTGGAAGAAGAGAATTTGCGAAAGAGAGAGAGAGAGAGAGAGCTGCAAATACACACACACACACACACACACACACACACACACACACACACACACACATGAGAGTAAGTCTGCATCACAAAACGATGATAGAGAAAGAGAAGAAGGTGGTATGTGAGAGCAGAAATGAAAGAGAGAAAAAAACGTGATGTTTGTTGGCTCTCGCCTCGTAAACGTAACTCGATGCCCCGACGAAAAAAAATGAAAAAATGAAAAAACAAAAAAAAAAAAGAAAAAGCTCATTTCAATAATAAGCCCCGAATGGATACGTGTACACGCATTTGTATATTACCTATCCCATATATATGTTTATATGTACGTATGTGGTATATATATATGTTATATATGTTATATACATATATATGCAAGTGTAACCAAACTACATCAGGGTTTCGTCGTTCAGAGGCATATTCTGCCTGAGGCTTAATTAAACGAATTTTCGAGGAATATTGGCAAAGCTTTAGGGTTCGTATACATACATATGAGTTTGAGCCAATATTGCAACAGCAGAAACATCCAGTAGTAGACTCAAAAATAAAAAAAAACACACACACAGTATATATAAACTCAATCGAATGAAACGTATGTACAAATACAACAAAATACATACACATACGAAGAAACGTATATGTATAAAAAAAACGTAAGCAAATAACAAATATAACAACGTAGTGCGCTTGGCTTTACCGCATATTCTTTTTTTTTTTTTTGTTTCGTTATACACCTTATCAAAAGTAGTCTGCAAGTATTAGCTGGCAAAGAAGAGAGGATACTAGTAGTAGGTATAGCAGCAGGTTTCATTAAATTCAACCTTCTACCCAAAAAGTACAGACGTTCGCGTCTTTCGCATCGAATTAAAATTCATAGCGAAACGACGAGTAAGAGAAAGAGAAAGAGAGAGAAAGAGAGAGTCTGAGTATCCGGCATAGCAGTAGTAGTAGTAGTAGTATAGTAACGTAGACGTCGGTTCGGCTTAATGAGCGGGAATAATGGCAAAATCAATTAGGTATTCGGCTCTCAGCCAACTCTTCTCTTGTCCTCTCCCTTCCCTCCTCCTCCTCCTCCTCCCTTATCCCATCTCTTTCTCTTACACCGCTACCCAGACTTGACTGCCAGGTTCTTCTTCTTCTTCTTCTTCTCCTCTCAAATATATACGTATACCGGTATGCTTACGCGCGCGCGCGCGGGCTCGCGCATACCCAGACGGTAAAGCGATCCTTGCGAACAAGTGGCGCAGAATCTCTTAGCCCTCGTCGTCGTCGTCGTCGAATAAGAAAAGGAGAATAAGAGAAGGAGGATGTATAAGACGGCAATGCCAGGCAGTAAAAGGGCCCAGGGTATAACGGCTAATTTACTAATTTCCTTGAGCTGCCGGAGCAGCAGAGAGAAGTGCTCTTCTCTCTTTCTATCTACTACTACTGCTGCTGCTGCTGCTGCTGAGAGAGAAAATGAGAGCTACTGCTTCTGCTGTTACTACTGGGCGTCTTAGCTGCTGCTATCTCTCACCAAGCAACCAAGCAACCAACGCGTACTTGAGAATATAGTGTTTCTTACGTGCCCTTTACCCCCTTTAACTTCTCTGATGCTTAGTTTTCATCTTTCTCTCTCTCTCTCTCTCTCTCTCTCTCTCTCTCTCTCTCTCTTCTCGGATATGCCCTACCAAATTTTACCCTAGAGTCAAGAGGGTTATTGAGGAATGATTCTCGTGATGTAAGTGCGGTGTGGTTTGTTCCTTCTACCTATATCTCCCTCTTCTCACTACTTGAAGTATATATACGTATATTCGCAAACAGAACTGAGATGTAAGGATGAGTATTTTTTGCTTGGTAAACTATATATATATATATATATATATATATACCGGATTAACGATTTTCCAGATGAATATTCAAAAGATTTATTGCGATGCGGAAGTGCTGGTTGAAGAAGGACATTAACCCAGTTTTCGTTATTCCCACTGCAAATGTCATGTCTCTCTTCTTCTTTTTTTTTTTTTTATTTCTTTATCCTCCCTCCTTTCATTTTTTTTTGTTCATTAATCTAAACTTCTTTTTAGCTGGACGTTCGTGAAAATGGCAATTTAAATTCAAATGCTTGCGCTTGGAATGTCACGTTATATTGCTGCTAGAGCTAAGAGAAGAAGAAGAAGAAGAAGGACGAACGTTTTTCTTTTGATATGGAATGATAATTAGCGAAGCAGATTATACACGTATATATAACTTGTATGTATAATAGGTAAAACGAGTGAAAAATGAAATGGCAACCTGATGAATGTTAATTAATTTTTCCTCGAGCTTGTCTTGAATGTAAATCCCGATCAAAGTCAATCAAAGGGTGATGATAAAAGTAACGTCTAAGCTATATACAAGATTGTTTTAAAGGATGCTTGGAAGATGCAAGAAAAATATCTCGTTTCAATAGACGTATAGCGTAGATAGACTCATATGACCAGGAGCAATATATTAAAATTATATTGACGCATACGCACACACACGCACACAAGTGGGCAAGTGGCGGCAAAAAGGGGGTCTAGTCTCTTAGTAATCAAAATGATGATTATACATGAGATATAGTTGCTTTGAATATATGCAGATCACTAACAGTGTTAGATAGAACGACGAAGACTGTAATTCATACCTAACGGTAGTTATTGTATTGAAATATATAGGCATGTTTATGTGTGTATGTATATACATATATGTTGAGAGAGAATTAAAATTCGCATATTTAAATGCGAGTGTGGTTGAACGTTAACCTGTTTGACAATTAGCACTTTGTTTTTAATTTTTTTTTCTTTTTTTTTTTTTTGTAAAGTATATACAGGGTGGTGCAAGCTGGTTTTAATTAAAAATTATAACATTTTTTAATCATTGAATTGTTGGTATTACAAGTTGTGAATACGTTGTTAATTAACATTTTAATTATATACAATATATTTTCAGTCGTTTATTCTTGAATCGTATGTTGAAAGTATTTTTTTTTTTTTTTTAAGAAAAATGTTGGAAAAACTAACTATTAACTTAATGAAAATAGTGAATTGTTAAAGAAAATTAAAATTTTTAATGAAAATGTAAAGTTTAAAATTTATAATTCAGAATTTCAAAACTTGCAAATTTTTATAAAAAATAAAGTAAAAAAAAAAAGAATTTTAAATATTTTATTTAAAATAATGCATTTTAAACTGTATTTTTGATAAAACCGTTAAAGTGCATACCTGCATTTGACTTTGTGTGCAGAAGAATTTTCAAACATTAGATAATATTATTAGAGAATTTTATTCAACGTCATGTACATATTCACAAAGCGGAAATTAAATAATCAATAGAATTAAAAAATAAAAAAAAAAAATGCACAAAGACATACATTTCAGGTTGTTCAAAAGGACATCTATACGATAATACTGCAAATTCAAAAGGCGAATACGAGAAATCTCATTTTCGTTGTATTTCCTGAAAAGGTTTTGTATGCAAAATGGGCTACATGTATCCGAGTATGTTATACCATTTGTCTTGGTATATGTGTGCATATAAATGGACGTCATAATAATTGATTAGAATACTTGTTTTATCAGACGTTAAGATAAAACAAACATAAGCATAATTAATGTGCTCATTTTTTTCAGATAATATTTTTTTAAAAAATTAAGTAATCTTTTTTTTTTAATTTAAAAAAAAAAGAAAAAACTAAATTAACTGCAAAACTGGTATAAATTCATGCAAATAGTATACAATGTTTCTTATAAATAATTAATTGCATTGGTATATTCTTTGAGAGCTACCGTATAGAGAGCGGGATATATATACCTTTCAGAGTTGCATCAAGTTTATATTTCTTTATTATTCAGTGAATCTGATAAAAGTGAAAACAAGGCGTTAAGTATAGGGTAATTTTAATTTACTCACAACAATGAATAAACTATCCATGGCGTATAGGTATAGGTATATGCAATATTTATGTATATTTATTAAGATCAAGTCAAGCTAAAGCATATGTTAAATATTTCTTGGCTTTTGTAATCAAAAAAAAAGTCATGAATAATAAATTTACATGCTGATACCAAACAATTAAGTATAAATTATTGTTACCCAAATTATGTTGATTGATCACATGTCATTAAATATAGAATTAAATAGAAAACTCCAAATAATTTAGATAATTAAAAAATTAATAACACTTATTAATTTTAAATCTAAATATGATTGTTCTCCAAAAAATCAAAATATTAATATCACACAAGATTCAAGCATATAATCTCATACCACACAATTCAAAACAGTACACAGCAGCAGTAGGTATAATATATAAGCTGATTGATACCAAAAGAGCGAGAACATAGGCACACATGTACATTTGGACACGAGAGCAACAAGAACAGCAAGAAGAACAAGAACAACAACAACAGCAGCAGGCACACACAGCATATATAGAGATCGGTATACTATGTGCACATGTTTATGTAATATCTAATTTCGCGTTCACAGCCGGAGCCGGATGCCCGGCATCCTTAACAAGTACATTGTTATTTCGGTCACATTCGCAGCAGCAACAACAGCAAGCAAGCAACAGCAACAGCAGGAGTCAGCGTTTCACTTTTCTCGCTCATGTACTATCGCGCCAAGATTATCGGGCGTTAGACATTGCACAGCAGTAGTAGTAGCAACAGCAGCATATCTCTGTCTCCTCCACCTTTCCTTCTCCTCCTCCTCCTCTCTAACCACGTGCAAAACCTTTTTCCCGTGGTAGTATATATATGTATATATATTCAACTTACGCAATCGTAGAGTCTCAAGACATCGCTGGCGCTTGCAAGCCTCACCCTATACTTCTACTATAGTATATAGTAGTGGCATTTCATGAATAAACGCGTCAGTATATAGCGATTGGGTACCGAATATTTAGAGTGGATTCGCGCTCAAGCGAATTCGTTGTCAACGACGACGACAACGACTACTACGAGGAAATGAAGGTGAGAGAGTGAGAGTAAAGGGATAAAAAGGTAAGTAAGAGAAAGATAGAGAGCTAACGGGAGAATACTTATCGCAAGCGTTGCATCGATAAATTCGAGGAAGCCAGTAGTAGCAGTAGTAGTAGCAGCAGTATAGTGGTGGTAGTGGTGGTGGTGGTGACGGTAACGCTTCTGCGCCCAATTAAGGTTGAATTTCCCGGCGTGCATAACTCGCGCCCCCTTGAGCTTCTCTTATACTTACTCTCTTTCTCTTATACTCTCTTGAGGAAGCAGCAGAGAGAGAAGCTAACTATCCGGTGAAGAAAGTCACACACACACACGTTGAGTCTAAACCAAGCAAAGGAGAAGGTTTAAGCTGAGTTTAAGGGCACAGGCGTCGTCGTTGTTGGTTGCCTCCTTTCCCTATATAGCCAAGCACTTACATGTCTCTTTGCAGCTCACCTCACCTTAGTTTACGACTTAGACTTTCTCGGGTTACGTAACTAATTGCTTCGTTTTTTTTTTTTTAGGGATGCATAGTTTTCGAGAGGGAGGGAAATTTTCATTGATCTACCGCTTGGTGCTTAAGAAGATCGTTTTCTAGGTAATTTATTTTTTAGATTTCTAAAATTGTTTTCTATTTAGAAAGACAAGATTAGGGTATTTTAATAATAATAATGATTATTTGATGAGTATATTTATTATGTGAACTTTTAATGCAAATTATATTAGTATATACAACCTGTCGTTTAATTATGATAAATTTGCTTACTTTTCATTACTTATTTTTTTTTTATTCTCAAATTATAACAAAAGCCCAAGATAATAAAAAAAAAAAATTAATAGTTTATCTAAAGCATCATCAAATTGCTCTGATAATTTTATAAAGATAAAACTGTAACGAAAGCGAAAACAAACCGCATAAATTATCCTAGTAATTATTAATTTAATATTCCACGATAAATTCATCTTAATTTAACTTGCACTCAATTAATTAAAAAAAAAAAGAACTATAAAAAAAGAGAATAAAGGGTTGGCACGACGATATGTGAAGTTTTTAATGAACTCAAGCAAGTGAGTAAACGAGAAAACGAGAGGTAGACAGATAAATATTATCGAGTACACACATACGTAGAGTGAGAGAGAGAGAGAGAGAGAGAGAGAGAGAGAGAGAGAGAGACAACCACATCCTCTCTGCACAAATCGTGCCCCATCATTTTGACAAACAACGTTCTCGACGCAATGCCCGAGTATAGCAGCGCTAGCTATATATATGTATATGCTCGTATATATACACGTACGTGTATACCCAGCTGGCGCTCGCAGTATCAGCAACAGCAACAGCAGTAGCTGCAGCAGAGCTCGTGCGCGAAAATGCCTCCTTAGCACGCATAACGTCCGCCGGCGTCGGGCAGGTTCCCCTCAAGCTCTCTCTCTTGCATAGCTCGCTCCTCTCTCTCTCTCTCTCTCTCTCTCTCTCTCTCTCTCTCTTGCATGCAAATCCTGTCAACGCTGCCGTGGCCAATATGTGCACGAGCTAGGCTAGCTAGCTATAGCTAGCTAGAGAGTAGCAACTCCGTCGACGTCACCGACAGTTGACATATATTCACCGACACACGTGTCGTAGAGTCCTAGCCACCCCCTCATTCCCTCTCTTGATTCTCTCATCTCGTTTCCTTTATACCACCATCCCTCTTCTCTCTCTCTCTCTCTCTCTCTCTTGGGTAGCAATAGGAGAGAGAGAGAGTGCACCAGCCGCCGCGCCTGTGACTCTCATGCGCGCCATCCGCGTAATTAGCGCGTTGATGTACGGGTGCGCTCAGGCGGCCAACAGCAACGAGGGTCTCTCTTACTCTCTTCATCCTCATCCTCCTCCCACCCATTTGTAAAGCGAGCGCTCGGCAAGCCCGACAATTACTCACGCAGGTGCGATACATATCGGAGAGGGAACCCACTCGGGGGATCCCCCCGGTGGGGCGTATAAGAGCAAAAGAGAGAGAGAGAGATACTACTATACGGAGGCGCCCACCACACTACTATACATATACACTACCATACCGATGCACACACCATAGCAGCAGCGGTGGTGGCTTTTTAGCGCTATCGGAAAACGAACGTGTGTGTGCTCACGGAACGGAGAACAACCCACGACGGCGTTGGAGAACAGCAGCTCACGTGTCCGCATAGGGATAGGTGAGCTCGTCTGCAGGATGTGATACGATACTCTACATAGGAGTCGATTCAGGCGACCGTAGTTTCTGAAGTATAGGTATACCTATACCAGATGAGAACGATCTGACTGGCTCTTGAAGCTCATAGACGAAATTAAATTAGGTATCCTATCCCTCCCCTCTCTCTTCTTTCCTATTTCTTGCTTTAGCTACCTTGATTTCGCGTTTGTCAAGGAAAAGGGAGAAAAAGAATGAGAGAGGGGGAGAGAGAGAGAGGAAGAGAAGGCAAGTTGTAGTGCAACGATGGCTTTTGTTCTTTGATTTTTTATTGCTTTAAGTGAAAAGTTCGTTTGGCTATTGTCGAGATGGCAAGACGCTGATTAAGTTTGACAGGGAGAAAAGTTATTTTAAGGAAAAAAAATTATTTATCTCTCTTTTTTCTTTATCCCTTTGATTTCGAGTGTTTACATGATTGCACGAAGAGTCGGATTTAAATTCGTGCAAGCAAAATCGAAGAAAAGAAGTAATAGGGGGATACTTTTTTTTTATATAGCATGGTTGATTTGGACGTCGCGGCGCTTGAGAGAAGTCTTTCTTTCTCTTTCTCGTTCGAATCACAGAAGAATGCAAGAGAAAGAGAGAGAGAGAGAGAGAGAGAGAGAAGTACTTAGAGATCAAGCATAATGATAGTGTTTGCTCTCGGAATTCACGGTTGTACCTGTGCCGTGAGAACAGACACGTCTGAGAAAGAATAACGAAATCAAAAGAGCGAGAATAGACGTCAAGAGAGAAAGAAAAGAGACTTTAATTTAATAAGCCCTTCTAATATATATACATATACATCTATTCTCTCTTTACATCAATATAAAAAGCTTAAAAACAATTCACGTATTATAAATTTGAAGAAAAAAAAAACAGCTTTCTTATAATATATTATATTGCATAAGCCAATAAATCTATACGAATATACAGTCGTCACGTTTATGAACACATACACACACATAAAAAATCTCATCAGTTTTTGACGTCTACATGTTTAAAAAAAAAAAAAAAATAAAATAACGTCAGTTGTCGTCACATTACAATTTTGATTCAACCTGATATTATATGAGTAGGTATACCTATCATGTAAACTTAAATAGCCTGAAGCATTTTAATAACAGTCATATATACCATATCCAACAGCAGTAGCAATAAGCAGCATATATACATTCGTTCACCTCAAAATCTTCAGTGAGTAGTTTTTCCATGTACACAAAAAGTACCCTCTACCATACCTTAACCTCCTCTCCTTCATGTCTACACATCCTTGTATATCTTCAAGCCCAAAGAGCCTACGATTGCAGTGTATACACATACAGCTCCATAAAATATAACCCATGAAGCGCAGAGTAAGTCGTGGCGGCGCTATGTGTATATGTGTGTGTGCAGTGCATCGCGATAAAAAGGCAAAAAAATAAAAGAGGTGGAGAATTGACGTAGTGAGCACACACGCACATGTATCAGACCAACGCACCATAAGAAAGAGAGTAGATAGGGAGGAGAGAGAGAGAGAGAGAGAGAGAGAGGGAGCAAAATGAAAATGTTATACACAGGGGCTCCCAGGAGTCTCGCTTGACTCGCTTGCGAAAGACCGTAGCGAAGGAATAGGCGAAGGAAGAGTATAGAGCAGAGAGAGATACGTCAGGGAAAAAGAAGGGTATAATAGTAAAAGAAAAAAAAAAAGCGACGACGACTACGAAGACGACGACGTATGCACCTTCATAACTCGGCACGGTAGAAAATCTTATGCTCCTTGCAGTGATGATGGCAGCTCTATATACCCTAGAAAGAGCCTCTCTTTGCTCTTTCCTTACCTTGGATATGAGCACAGCGCAGCCCCGGGAACCTGAAGTTTCTTCTCCTGCTTCTTTTCCTCTCTTCGTTCGGCCGTCGTCTCGAGATAACCTTTCAAACCGACAATTATTGGTAATATCGAAGCTGCATGGCTGCCACGAGCAACACGAGGGACGAAGAACGATTATACGGGAAGTAACAAGAGGAAAGATGAGGGGAGATATAATATACGCGAAAGAAGAGAGAGAGAAGAAAAGTAACGAATAGGCCTGAAGGTAAAGGAAGATAGAACGCGAGAATAAACGAGAGAGAAAGAGAGAGAGAGAGAGAGAGAGAAGTAGCTCAACGCGATTCGCTCGAGTGCTCGAGAAACGTCGGACGTGCGGCTGCTTCGGCGCAAATTACAGAGTAGGTATAGGTAGAGAGAGAGAAAGATAGAGAGAGAGTGAGAGAGAGAGGCAGCACGTTGTTTACCATGGCCAAAGTAAATCTAATGAATATCTATGTAAACAAAAGAGGATCGGAAGGGGGCGGTCTGAGGTCTCGGCTAAGTAGCTTCGCTCTTTCTCTCCTCTCTACCTCCCAAGCTCTCCCTCTCTTTTCCTCCCTCCCCCTCTCTCTCTCTCTATCCCATACTCTCTTCTTTATATTATACTATACTATACCCCCTGCCTCTTCTCATTTCCATCCCGCGGATATATATATGCCCCCCCATACACACATATACACATGTATACGTGTATATTTATATATATAAAACACACGCACCTGCATATACAACAAGTCCGTGAGAGATGCAATAAATAAATGGCTATCTTCACCTACCTACCTACCTACCTACCGGTATACCCCAGGTGGGTGTGTATGTATTAATGTGTGTGAGTCTGTGTATTCTTATATACCACTATACTACTTCTGGTGCTGCTGCTGCTTTTTGCACCCTGGCCCAGTCGCTTCCTCTCTAACGAGGGAAAACCCGTTTTTCCGGCCGTGAAGTTAAAGCAAGGTGAAGAGTAGAAGAAGGAGGAGGGGAGGAAGAGCTGATGTGCAACGATTGCTGCTTCTTCTTCTTCTTCTTCTTGCGTATAGATATATACACTACTATATATATACTTAAGAGTTGCTGCTGCTGCTTTTGCTGCTGGCATCACAAAAGATGCGTGGTCAGAGAACGGCAAAAGAAGCGAGTGCACGGAGTAGTCGATGTTTTCGAAGAAAATAATCTTTGACTGAACGATAATTGATTTGAAGTCTCTCTTTCTCTCTCTTTCTCTTTCTTTCGAGAGTTCTCTCTTCAACCATAATTGCTCTCTACGCTTCTCTCTCTGTACACACACATCTCTCTCTTTTCTATACCCACTGACTTTTCCTTTCGTCGCAAGTTGCATCAAAGGACTTTAATGTTTATCTTAATATCTGAAAATGGTTGAGCACGTCGCTCTCTCTCTCTCTCTCTCTCTCTCGCCTTATCCGTACTCGAGAGAAAGAATTAAACGTACGAGAATCGCGATGGTTGATTTTCTTTTGGAGTATATTTTAATGTATTTTTTTTTTTTTAGTTTGGTGAGTGGCTGCGTCTTGTATACTCTAGGGAATTAGGGGAGAAACGGCTCCCTCTTCGCGTATGGATGTATGTATGTAAGCTTTGATTTTATTTTTCATTTGATTATGTTTTATTTTTTTTTTTTTTAATGTTTTTTATATTTTATACAAGAGAACTGCTTTACTAAGCAGATCGTGAGAAAAAACGAAGCTGGACTCGAAGAGTCGTTTCGAAGAGATTTCTTTCTGTAACGCGTTTTGCTCTGAAAAATGAGCCTTAATGAGGATGTGCGCGATAGTGTATATATATATGGTTACTAACCAGTTTTCTTAAACGAAACGATTTCATGTGATTTTGTTTTTTATTTTATATTTTTTTACAGTATACGATTTGAATAAAAGTATTCTTTTTTTTTTGTTTTTGCAGAAAATGTAAAAAAATTTGTATCATTAGAAAGAATATGGCTTTGTAAAATTAATGGTCCAACTATAACGGTGAATATAATATTGCAAAATATAATTCTTATTTTTTGTTTCAATTTATATAAAAAAAAAAGTGTTGACCATCGTGAGGAGGAATTTTGAAACTATACAAACTAACAGTTCGTGCTGTTGCAGTCAAAAGTTTGATACATAAGCCACAAGTCACGATTTTACATGAGTGTAAATATTATTTTGCCTGCTATTTGCTTATTCTCTTCCAACAGTCATTCATTCATTGTTAAAAAAAAAAAATTATACGAAAATAAAAATAAAAAATGTATGTTGGAATCAAATACTAATGTTCTTTTTTTGTATAACCAAAAATAGATTTTCTAGATATCTATTATAATAATCAGTATCACTTAAAATAATGATTCTATGTATATTATATGTATTCCATAGCAATAACAATAAAATAACAATGAAGAAATTTACATATTTCTTTGAATGCCAATAAAATATTACAGAGACTCCTGGTTATGAAACATGAAGTTGGACAAAAAAAAATTTACAAATAAAACGACTTTTATTGTTTCCGAAATCTCTATCGTAAAAAAGAACATAGCATGATTTTTCATGTAAATATAATATTCACTTCTTCTTATTCTTATTCTTACATAATCTTGAAAAATCAAGATTGTTTGCAGAAGTTTATTACGTAAACAGTAAAAAAAAAAATATGATATATATAATCCAGTCCAAAAAAAAATGAAAAAATTCAAATGAAATTTTTCACGATTTTTACATAATGTTTTTAAAACAACCTACAATCTCTAAAAAACCAGAGTTAAAAATAAAAAACAAATTTTTTGATAGCGTGAAATCAACATTTAAATAGTCTACTCGTAATTCATTTATAGTATATACAAGACACGTATATATTATATCAACTACTGCCGGTACAGTAGTACAGATCAAAGTAGTAATTAGTCAAAACATCGTTTCCATAAATGAAATATCAAACTTTGATAATAAAAAGATGAAAAAAAAAAAAAAAATTAACTTTTAATCATTCCCCTATATTACCTCTTCACTACTCATCCTCATTCTCAAGACCATTAAATCAGCCATACAGTTCTCTACCTAACGACCACGCGTTAAGTGCCTCCAACGAATTATCATAGATAATCCGCACGCACACCTCTTCTTTTCCTTCTTCTTCTTCTTCTTCTTCTTTTTCTTTTCTTACACCAACTTTGGTCTCTTCCACCTGCACATACATACATACATACATACTTGGTCCGTATTAAACGAGCCGTGAACTAGCCTAGAAAGCAGCCGCGTGAAAAAGTGCGCGCTCAGGTATCTATTAACCAGTCGGTCTACTACTACTACCGCTACCGCTACCAACTCTGAACCGCGGCTTCCGTATATGCCGGTATTTATGGTAATGCGCGGCTCTTCTTTAACTTCCCCCCTCCCCTCCTCTTCATCCTCATCCAAAAAATGTCGGCCGGAAAGTTATTCCGGGGTAACGATCGAGAATCGAGTCGGCATCAAGAGCGAGACTGTTGGTCCCCCCCCCACCTCCTCCTTCTTTTCTCTCTTCGCATCGCTTGCTGCACAACTCGTCTCTCCTCTTTCTCGCTCTCTCTCTCTCTCTCTCTCTCTCTCTCTCTCAGAGCAAGAGCTTTTTATCGTGATTTCTTTAAACATCAAGCGAGATAACGATCGCGGTCTCGCGCCCGCGCGGACATTCACATTCGAATTCCCCTGTGCTTGTATATCTGTCTGTCTGTATATATGTATAAGTATGTATATGTATATATGTATGTTTTATCCCGCGCACTCTGTCTCGAAACTGTTCTTTTCTTTCGATCCGTTTTTTTATCTTTCACTCATTACCGCGCCCGCGTCTCTTTTCTCTTCAGTTTCTCTCGCCCCTTTTTTTTTTCTTTCAATTTTTTTTCTTCTTTTTTTATTTTTATTTCTTTTTATTTCTTCTCGCTCGATACACGAACGCGTGCATAAGTCGAGAGACCCAAGAGTATCAGAGAGAGTAAGTACGGAAAGAGGGAAGAGCGAAAAAGGTCGGTATAACGAGAGGAGGAGGAGGAGCGAAAAAAGGAGGATCGAAGAAATGGAAAAGAAGAGTATATATGTATATATGCGAGTGAGCGGCGCTAGCATTACAATCGACCGACCGGAAAATGATTATCATAATGACCGACGGCAGCAACGGCGGCTCGATCTATCCATCGCGGCTACTATATACCTCAGGTCCATCCGTCTTGGAAACCCTGAGTATATAGAAAGAGCAGTGCCCGCGTTTCGAGAGAGAGAAAGAGAAAAAAAAAGTACAAGGAAGAATAAGCAAGCTGGGCAACGAGCAGAAAGAAAGGCTAATCTATACCGAGAGAGAAAAGAAAAGAAAAAGAAATAGGAAGAGAAGGAGGAGGGTAGGTAGAGCTATAGAGCAACCGGGCAATAAGGAAATGCGGATCGGAATGACTCGATCGAAGCTCTCCTCTCTATATACTCGAGTATAGTTTGACTCTCATCTTACTCTCTTGCTCCATTTGTTGTTCACTCGTTGCTTTTCTCTTTTTCTTTTTCCGTTATACAAACCCTCCCTCTTCTACTTTTTTTTTTCTTTCCAGCTATCGACAAAATACCCTATACCTTGACTCTTTGTTTGCCAAAAGTTGAGCTTTTCTTTAAGCGGTGTTTGGGATATATACATCGAGGGACGATGAGAATTTTGTTGGGGGCTTTTGAGAGATGATGCGAGTGACTTGGAATGTTTGAAGTCTGTTTTTCTCGGTGTCTAAAAGTTTGCTTTGTTTTCTTTTTCTTTTCTTATTTTAGAAATTATTCTGTTGTTTACGTAGAAAAATATATATGATAATAAGATGATATAAATTTCAATATAGCAGCAATACAAAATCAATAACTTTTTTACTTCAATATAAAATCAATTTACAAATTCGAACGAAGCACATGCTAAGCTTACAAAGTTCCTTACCTTTTAACACGCAAGTTTAAAAGTCTTACGAGCTACTCACAATTATACATCTAAGACCCGCCTACCAAATCAATCTCCAAACATCCAATTTTTCATCCTGAGTATGTATAGCTTGCCTACTTAAACCAACTCAGATGCCAATAATTACGCACTCGCGAATTACCTGCTAAATCCTTAGTAGCCAAGCGGTTAAAGTTCCGTAAACTTACTTGGCACTCCCTAAGAATATTTAAAAAAACTAAAACTTTTTTTTCAAACCGTCGCTGTATGTATAAAGATCCAACGTACGAGTAGCCGCAACTTGGAAAAAAAAAAATATCCGGTTATGAGAAGCAAAAGAAGCCGGTGGTGGTGTGTAGTTCTGCATCAGTTGCGCCGTTAAAAAAAAAAAGAAAAAAAAAAGAAAGACGGGTAGCAACAGGAGAAGAAGAAGGTGCGGTATTTCCCTCGCGACTCGCGAGATAGCCCAAGATTATTATTCCAACGATGCGCTGCTACCAGTCGTATACTACTGGCGATCCTCAACCTTTGAAAATCGAACGGTCTACTGACAACGTATAGGGATACGCAATACAACCATACAAACTAAAGCTTCCTTTCTTCAAACGCGGCACTTCGACAGCCAAGCTGTTAAATCAGCGCCGCAACTCAACGGAAGAAAAAAAAAAAAAAATCTACGATTCTCGCCTTTAGCGGCTATACTAGTATAGATATATACATCCACGCTTGCCTTTTAAAAGAACGCAGATGAAAAAAAAGTCCGACGTGCTGCTATATAGTAGTAGTACGATAAATTGAGGAGGTATATTTTTCATGGCACTTGCTTCTCCTCCACAAATGGGGCTCATTTAGAAAGAGGTGAGAGCTTGGGAGTGAATTTTCACAGCAGTACCTACTACTACTACAGTTGAAAAGAAAAATAAAGACTAATTAAGAGCACAGCTATGCCGAGTGAATCTTAAGATGAGTCAAGATGACGCAATCATACTCAATTGTCGCGGAGAGACCGCGATATTAATAGAGAGCACTTCTTCCGTTTGTGTGTATACTCCTCCGTAAATTTTGCAATTATTTACTCAGATATCATTTATTTTTTAAAAGCGTAAAGAGAAGTAAGATGAAGATTTTAAGAGTTAAAACTCTACGATTAGCGATGATTAATTCTCGAGTAATTTAAACGTTTAATCGTGATTATATTTTTTTTTTTTCACTATGTAGCATATTAAATGATAAAATATGCAAAGAATATTTCAAAGTACGCTTATATTATAGGTATATCTTACATTTTCAGAAACAGATGTAATCAAACGACATTAAGAAGTCATTACTCTTTTAATATTAAGAGAGCTCAGAAAGAGAGAAAGAATAAGAAAGAGGTAGATATAGATACCCTACTCTTTTTTACCGATATATACGATTTTAGTATGCAAACTCGCGCCTGGCAATTAGCAGTAGGCGATGAGTTTAAAGTGCCGCGTGCATACGCAATTAAAGCCGATAGTATCGTCATTGAAACGAGAAAGAGAGATATAGTATGTTATATATTCTCTTTTGCGTGGGCGGGTGTATAGTATAATGTATTTTGTAAGTATATGTGTATACATATCTACGAGAACTTTGGCGCCGCTTCTTCCGTTCGATTTTTCTCTCAGCGGCATTTCCATCGCTATACCTACTATGTACTTTATCTTGGATTCTTTGCTGTCGGTCTAAGTGAAATTACGGGTTAAACTATACGCCTTGGGATCTTATATTCAATAACTAGGTATATGGTTGTGTTCTAAGTATCATTTATATTGGAATGCATTACAATATTGTTTTGGTTTTGATATAAATTGTATAAGACATCGAAAAACGTTAGTGAATCAGGCTTTGGGAACTTTGCTTATGAAGAAGAAATATGTTTAGTGGATCGAACATCATCAGTTCTGATACGCTAAATTATTATGATGACAATGCGATATTGTTTTATAAATTGAAATTACAGTATGAAATTTGTACAGAAAAAAGAATGATTAAAATTTAAATGTGTCAATTTTAATGTTTGAAATGATAAAACTGTAACTATAAATAGAACGACGTGAACTCACAAAAATAAAATGCGTATGTATACAAGGCACATTTTTTCGTAGAAATAAATGTAGGTGAGAATTTTTTCTGAGAAATAATATTGGTCAGTACCAACTAGATTCGAAAATAAAAATATGTATACAAAGCCATATGTTTTCCTAGAATTAATGTAGGTGAGCAAATTTTTCCAGGAATTAATATAGGCCAGTCCCTTCAAATCATGCAAAAAATAATGTAAACAAACAATTCTCGCTTAAGAAGCAGATAGTCTAGTATACACTATACGTGTATTAATTAGTAAAGCGTACAGTAAACAAAACTCAGCTGTATTAAAAAGCTGCTTCTAATGAATTTGATTGATATTTGAAATATTATATCTCAAACTGTATTTTGGTATATCATTTATAGTAAAAGACTTATAACAACCTACATGTATTGTAAACGTCAATTTAATTTAAATTTTTCCATTTACAATATACACAATTCACTTTAGTTTCATGTATTATTTCCTAACGCGATACTAGCTCACTTTACCAGGCTTACTCCTTACTCTCTATATAGAAGTAAAAATTTTAATAGAACAACGTGAACACTCGCTTTTATCTAAAAGCAAGGTGCATGTATGCTCTCTTTCTCTCTCGAAAGAACTTTACGTTAAGTTCATAATCATGTGCGTGCATGTACACACTTCTTCATTAAATTAAATTAACTTTATATTTACGATTCTTCTCTAATGTATCTCTACCTCGGTTATCTTTTAACATTAGCATCAAATTTGGTACGAGATATTGCTATTAGTTAAATAAATTTAGCAAAAGTAGCTGCTATATGCTTTTATCATATTTAACAATCTCATAATTATACTTATTAATACGGTTTTTTCATCTACATTTTAAAAATATAGTCCCATGTCATCATAAGTTTTATTTCTTCAAATAAAATAAAAACATAAAAAAACAACGATCGAATACGTCAACATCGCCAATAAAACAAGAAAAAAAAAAGTTAACTAAAATAAGAAAACAAAATGATTCGAGAAAACTCCAGTTCCTAACAATTTACAACGCACAACGGACCAAGAGAGCGAGGCCCCCGAGGCCAACAAAAATAATTCGTCGAAAAAAAGGAAAAAGTTTTTCTTGTAGAACAAGAATTCGAAGATCCAAACGATAAATTATTCAAGGCTCTATTGCCGACACAATTCCTTCCCTCTCCCCCTCCTCGTATGTGTGAAAAAGTCGCCAGAACGCGCTAAAATACACGCGTAAAAAGTACGTATAAACGCCTGTCGAATCGCGCCGCGGAATCCTAAGAGCGAAACGATGTTAAGACACCCAAAAAGAGGGGGGTGCAACAGCAGCATCTCTCTTTCTCTTTCTCTCTGGCTGTGGCATAGCACGCCTTTTACGATTAACATCGTCGGCGCGAAAATCTCGCGCGACATTAGCTGTTCCATCGTCGTATACGTAAGAAGAAGAAGAAGAGATATTTTGTCATTTACGAAAGCTTCTTTTTTTTACGCATCCTCGCGAATAAAGTATATAGAGAATAGGGGTGTTGCGAGGGATGTTGAGCTTTAAGAATGACGAAGATGAAGCTGCTTTTCACTTTATTTAAATCTTTATGTAAGAAGTAAGAAGAGGGTGGGCTTATTTTTTAGGCACAGTTTATCGAGCGAAATTGAAATACAAGGAAAAATACTTAGATGATGCGTGTGTGGGTAATTGTTTGCGGTACGGATAGTATAGTGGGAGGTAGAAGAGAGTGAGTAAAAGAGAAAGAGGATTTTTTTTTTCTCTTGAGCTACGGTAAGTGTTATTAATGAGCTTGCGCCGAGGATACGTCAGCTGGTCTAAGTCAGTTTCGTTTCTTGTGGCTTACGTTGAAACATTTGTAATTATCTTTTGCACTTTTATCAGAAGCTAATGAAAGAAAATGGAAAAAAAGCTGTTTGTTAATTGTAAAATTAATGAAATAATATATTTACTTTTTTACTTTTCTTTTACTATTATTTTTTAATAAACTAAAATAGTTTTTATATTACAATTTTTTTATAAATAATTAACTTAAAATAGTAAAGAAAAAAAAAATTTATTATAATTTTACAAGCATCCTTTGTAATACTTTACATCATAAATTAAAAAGCAAAGAGACTTCTTTAACAATTAAAAAAAAAAAAAGTACCAATATTATTATCAACACACAAAAAGGCAAAGAGTCCCTAAGACTTTGTTTCAAAGGGCCCTCCAGAAAATCGTCAAACAAAACTCTTTCCAAAGCTTTTTCTTCCTCTCTTTCGCTATTCATTGTGTCCACAGAGAAGCAATATAGCTCCAACAGTAGCAGCAACAGTAGTATAGCAGCTCGCGTGGTCGCCAAGAGAAAACAATGAAGAACGGACTCTTGTTGATAGTAACGACGAAAAAGAAACTACTTTGCCTGGAGGATAAAAAAGAAGGAAGCAGTAGCTACAAAAAAAAAACAGAAAAAAAAACTGCCATAGTCTCTGCTCTAATGAAGCGTGGAGTCTTAAAAACCTAGTAAGAAGCGGAGGAAAAAGGGGGTGGAGAAGCTCCCAGTATTAAGGAATGCAGAAGCAGCAACAGCAGCAGCAGTATAGTCGTTACTATATACCAAACCACCACATTGACTCTGCAGAAGCCCAACACGTATACTCTACGCTGGCTGATTCGCGAGTAAGAGAGAGCAAAAGCTCGCTCGCTCGCTCGGTTGCTTATACTTGCTTGCGCGAGCGCGTGAAATCGACCGGAAAGACAATATGATTTTAAGACTGCAGCCGCACTAGCGCAAGTGGCTTTGGCATATAATAGCAGTAATAGGCAGGCAGATAGGTACATGGTACATAGCGAGAGAGTATATATAGAGAGAGAGATTCTGTTCTAGCTTGTGGATCATCGCGTGTGGCCGGCGCTCTCTCTGTCTATATCCCGGGAATTAATGGAGCCAGTGCATAATATAACGGCAGGACTACGAGAGAGAAAAGAGAGAACGACCGAGTTTCTCGACTGCTGCAAAGCGTCAGACGTACAGACGCGAGCTCGCGGAAGAGAGGGTGGAGGAGAAAGAGAAGCAAAGTGCGATTCGTGGTATTTGATATCGGGATAATCGCTCGGGCCTGGCGCAGAGCAGAAGAAGAAGAAGGGGTGCGCATGCTGCTGTTGCTGCTCTTGGGCGCGAGGTGTGTGTGTTATATGTAGTGTAGTAAGAGAGAGCGCCGGCCAAGTTGGCGTGTGTAAGGAACTCTCCTATATACTCAAGCAAGCCTCTCTATGCTTGAGAGGGAGAAAGAGAAAGACACTTGTGTCCTGGATTTTCTATCTCTCTTGCGCGAATCCAGCTATACGTCGCTTCGGGGTTCTTTCTATTTTTCGCGGTGCTAGAACTTGAGCGCCGTTGTAGATGCCGATAAAGACAGAAAGAGAGAGAGAGAAAAAGAGAGAGAGAGACTTGAGACGTGTAAGCTCATCGTATGTATGCGAGTGTAGGCCTCTTGATGCTGCGGGCGCTTGAGGAAGAGAGAGAAAGAGAGAGAGAGAGAGAGAGAAAGATTTGTTCGAGTGAAATTTTGCATCGGCCCGGAAAAGAAGGATATGTATATAATGTGGTGGTATGTGAGTATATGGCTCAGCCTCGGTGTGTATATATCGACATACCTTAGCTCTCTGATCTACTCTTTATCTCTCTTTACCTCTTGGTCAGTTTTGCTTTGTTTGCATTTTCCAACCGAACGGACTGACAAGAGAGAGAGAGAGAAAGAGAGACGCTCACGCGGTCGAGTGAAATTGCGGAGTGGCGAAGTGTAATGGCTCGATAATTTACACTGTAAATATGTGGCTTGGGCATCGATGAAAGTGATAAGCTCTAAAGTATATATATGTATACCTATATACTTGTAGTTACGTTACATATATACTATAAACGACCTTTCTCTCTCTCTCTCTTTGTAACGCCTAAGCTTTATCTAACTTATCTTTAGTATATTTTACATTTTCCAGTTTTAACATTTATTATGCAATTTGTTTTACGAGATTAGAGTAATTTTGTGATTGATGATTTTCTCTTTTATTCTGGTTATGCAAAACATGAATGAATTAGTCTACGATTGTGTTATATGAAAATGAATATTTTAGAAGAAATTTCAAATATTTTATAGTTATTATGTATTATAATAGATACATTTTAATCTTTTCATATAATCTTTTCTTTAAAGAATGATAAATTTCAAAGTAAAGACTAATAAAGAATGTTTTTTTTTTTTTTTGGGGTCATATACAAATTTTAATACCACCTTTCATCGTGACATGACAATTTTTTTTTTTTTTAAGAACTACTTAAATATGCTTGGCATTTTGCAGGAAGATAAAATGTAGCTTTCGATTGCAACTACAAGTTATTAAAGTTTACTTGTTATTTATTATCATATATGTATGTATGTATGTATGTATGTATGTATGTATATGCTTCTGTTTTAGAAATTACCTAACGGCACACTCTAGTTTGTAATATACGCTAGACACTTGACACTAAAGCACTTGACACAGCTATTTTGAAAGTGTTTGGCTTTAGGCATTCGAGAGAGAGAGAGAGAGAGAGAGAGAGAGAGAGAGAGTGAGAGAGAGAAAGAGAGACCGTAGAAGGACTTGGGGGCCCGAAATCATCGGGTTACATGTCTCTTGTTGTACGTATATTAAAGGCTACTACTATAGGGTTATTTGACTTTTATAACACCAGGAGTTTTAATATTTTTTCTTAACATCAATATATATCATTTTACAAATTCTACTTTGAATAATGCTTTTTTTAATTTAAAAATCCATTGTTGAGAAAATAAAGTATTTCTTTTTTTTTAAATATATATTATATAAATTAAAGAAATAAAATACTTTGAGTACTCACTCAAAGTGTTAAGTTATATAGCGGGAAGTGTAATAAAATGTAGAAGCCATATGCAATTTTCTAGTCTCCTTAGAACGGAAGGCAATAATTTTAGAAAATAAAAATTCTTTGCGCAATCTTAGTAGGTCAGCATTATAAATTTTAAAGCCATATATACAAAGTTGTATAAAAAAAATAAAGTAATTCCGAGTATAACAAAAAGAATATTACCTATTCCATTAAAATGTAAAAATGTTTATAATATTTAAAAAAAAAAAACAAAGAATGTAGGTTTATTCGATTTATAAATATTTAAAATTTATTAAATAACTTTTATTATTTAGCTTTAAAGTATTAGTTTACAATTAAATTGGACCATCATAAAATTTCACGTTTTATTAACGTTCATTATATTTTCATTACTTTAAAGAACGGTTTTAAAAGATTACTGCGCACTTGAACAAGTAATTGAAACCTTACAAAAAGATAAAAAAAAAAAGATCAACTCTTCAAGTCTTAAGATTCATGAGAATTTTTATTCGGTAAAGTTAGGTTGGAAAAATGCAGGGCAAGAACGATGAATACGTTAAAAAGCTCAGAATAAAAAAAAAAAAAGAAGAAATGCTTACTACCTCCAACTTGACACAGCTTTCAAGATATACAATTTCTTTTTTTTTTAACGAAGTCTTCTCATCTCAGAGTCTTTTTTTTTTTTTTAATGAAAAAGTCAGCCCAGCAGCAATTTATTAAGAAAATAGAACGCCGCGCATTTTGTAAAATTAAAGTAAGCGAAGCACAAGAAAGAGAGCAATAGGCGCAGCGGCCAAAGGAAGTCAGCCATCCGCATAATAAAATCTCAATTTTGTTACTTTAGCAAAAAAAGAAAGAAGAAAGGAAAGACTTACTACTACATTATATGTATACAAGCAAAGAGTAGGTATATAATACGCGGATGGATAGTAAGCAGCGTGTCTGAGAGAAATCCCATGGAAAAATGACTAGCACTGCAGGCTTCGCGAATGGGGCTTAGAAGGATCTGTCAGCTGTCGCGAGAAAGAGAGTCTTCTTACTCTCTCTACCTTCTATTCCTCCCTTTTTCACTCTCCACCCATCTCGTTCGCGCTTCCACCCCCGCTGTCTCTCAGCCCCACGCGCATTAAAGCCACGAAGCGTAATCGTACTGAACCTGCGTAGACTCTCTTTCTACTCTCTACACACACAAGTCGCTTCTCAACAGCAACGCAGCTACATACAACCCGCGCCCGTCAGCTGGAAGCGAGCATAGTAAATACTTTTACTGCGTGTTTACATTATGATAATTTATGTGCGCTTACTAACGCGCTATGTCAGGCCCACGTCTCTCTCTTTCTTCTCTTCTTATAATCGTTTATTTTTTATGGCGAGAATAAACGTCAGGAGAGTTTCTATGGACTTACACACACGTTACTACTGCCGCCCTTTACTTTTCTCGTTTGTACCTATATGTATACCTTAACGTCAACACTTCTGTATACCTATATATAGCTTCTACCATATCCCAACGAAGGAGATACGGTTAGGATACGGTAAGACGTATAGGAAAAGAAAGAGAGAGAGAGAGAGAGAGAGAGTTATACAGAAGCAGTCAAGTCATCGCACGTGGTTGTGTAATATATAAACGCGTAGCGAAATCGTACAACCGGCGACGAAAGGGATTTTTTGGTTGAAGAGCTTGTCATCGCTTTTACTTTAACCGTGACTTTTCATTTTTAAAGCGTAAAAGATGACTCAATGTGTGTTTTGTTTGTATCTGTGTATACGTAAAAAAAAAAAATAAACAGTTTGTAAGGCTATTATAACGAAAGCTGATATAATATTGTAAAACGATGATTATTTATCATTTTGGAATCTATTATTCTGAGAATAAGAATAAAAAGTTGTTAATCATACTTGGTGTGATTCAATTTTTCAAAAATTCAACATCAATATCAATATATCACACAAAGATATAATTTACACCTTTGTATATCAATATCTTAGTCACCATCATCATATAATTATCATTATCAGAGTTAATAAAACAAGTCACCTTTTTCACTTCATTTAAAACAAGTAAAAAAAAACCATTAAACTAGGTCAAACTCTTTCTCTATACACAGATCAGTAAAAATCAGTGTCTCCAACATATAAATAATCCTATACAACTTATCACAATCAAATATACGGAATATCCTCACACCTACCCAATACACACAAACACACACATACACACAGAAACCAATACATATTCGCAATGAACTCGTTACCTGAAGCGATATCGCATTCAGCTTAATTAACCCCGATACGTATTTGACAATCGTGACCGCTGCTGCTGCTGTTGGGCGCGCCGCGATAACTCGGCCGTCAGCCAATCTCTCTCTCTTTCTCTCTCTATCTCATACTATCCTTCGTCCAGTTCTCTGTCTCGCATAGTTCCCTGTTATACTTTATTATTTTTTTTTTTTGATCCTACAAACGCGTACGGAGGTAGACAAGCGAAGCAAGAGAGAGAAAGAGAGAAGGGATATATAGGCATATTCTCGCCTTATCGTCAGTATATAGTTGGTTGCCGTGTGCTCGCGATCGCGACGCGATATAGTTATTGATATACGATCGAGGGCGACTGACTCTCTGTGAGAGAAAGAGAGAGAGAGAGCCTGGGGCGTTTGGTATAAGCTTGTGTTCCCTTGTTACAACCCGAGGGCAAACCAGCTGCTGCTGCTACTATATCGCTTACTCTCTCTCTCTCTCTTGTTCTCGCTTGTACAAGGCAGTTATTAAAACTCGCGCCGATTGGCAAATTATCGCTGTGCGTGGCTTGTGCAAGGCCAACTGCAATCGTCGCGGCGGCGGTCCCCGACTTGGTTAAACTCCGACACACACACACACACACACACACACACACACACACATACATACACTAGACTCACGCATACATACATTTATATACAAGACTATATATATTCATTGGTGTACTTATATTGTGGGTGATATAGTTCAGGTATATAGTTATAGTGATACAACGACATTGCAGTTTTGTTACTATACATATATATGTGTATATACAACAGCACAAGCGGCCTCTATGAATTATGGGGTCCCTCTTAAAAATGCAAATCGCTAGAACGCGAACCGGCAACGCTATATAGAGAGTGAGATAGATAACATAAGCAAGTCAGGCCGGATGGGAGCGAGTATGAGAGAGAGTCAAGCGCGCAAGCGTGACTTCTTACTTAATTTATGTAACGAGATGGGGGAGGAGTGAAGGAGAGAAGAGAACAGTATAGAGAATATCGCAAAGGAAAAGGAGACACGCCGTCGAGTAAAATAGCGCAAAGCACTTCTCTCTTTCACTCTCTGACGTTCTGTTGCTATATATATGCTTGTGCTGTTATATACTTTCGACCATGAGCATAAGCACATGTTATCAGTTTGGTTCGATCAGTAAGTATAACCGTGCCAGAATCTTTTCATTACGAAAATTTTAGGGCCTCGCCTACTTCAGTTACTGAGAGGAAAAAAGAGAGTCTGATGGTGGTAATTTCGGAGTTTTTTTTTTTTTTTAACACGCTACTAACGTTCAATGTTTTCTGGTGGGTACAGTAGCAACAGTTGTATGTAAGTATAGCTTGGTCACGTAATCCTATATCTCTCTCCTCCTTGCGATTTTCTCGTGTGAAGTACAAGCTAACTGGTGACACGTTAAAACTTTAAAGAGGCTGAGAAAGTATTTTTTTTTTTTTGTATGAACATGTGATGGTGTTTAATCTTTAATGAGATTGGGTGCTAAGAACGTTGTTAAGATTTTTTTTTTTTTTTTTTTTGCTAAATTATAAAATATGTTGCATTGCATGATAGAGAGAGAAAGAGAAAGACTTTGGTTTTTGTTAATGAAGTTATGACTTGGTTGAGACGTGAAAAATCATTGATAATAATAAAAAAATAAAAATAAAAAATGTTTAGATTTTAATGTTAGTAATATATTAGATAAATAAATTTATCGCTATTATTGTACCTATACATGAAACGCAGAACCTATAAATTATTTAATTTTATAAGGAAAAAGCGTTGAAGATATGTGTGTATGTATGTGTTGTGTGAGCGCAGGTATATATTATCAAGAAACTGGTAGTGACACGTACGATTAAGTATTACGTTAAAACTTTAATGCTTTTGTTTTGTTTAAGCTTATCAATGACTTATATGTCGGCGTCAATTTAGTTGAAACGTATATTAATGAAAAAACCATGTGTGTATAAATAGAAAAAAAAAGAATTGGGAAATTTTGCAATTATGTATATGATTTTACTATAACAAATCGACAGCTTGTTTGCAACTGGAAATACCAGTGTTATTAAAATCGTTATCTCAAAATTTTTATCTAAACTTAAAATAGATTTTTTTTTTTTATTTTTATTTATATTTTGAAATCACGCGTACTGGTTTAGCGTGTACTGAGAGTACTAAATGAAAATTCTTTGTAGTATTTCGACATTAAAAACGGAGTTATAAAGTTTGGTGAAAAAAAAAAAAGAAAGAAAAAAAAAAGAACACACAAAATGAATAAATAAAAATTCGGTACACTGGGATTTTAATTAAATAAAAACTGCGGCCTTCCCCCCGTTTTTACCAATAAAATTTCAAACGAATTGTCGAAACGAGGATAATAAAATTATACAAGGAATTCAATATACCCCTTCGAGCAGTAGTAGGAAGAGGTGGAAGAGCGTATTGGTTTGCAAAAATAAAAAGTAATCATAAAAGAAATATAAAGGAAAAACGCTCCTCTCTCTCTCTCTCTCTTTTGGAAGCATAAACACACCCACCTATGCCAAAAGTGTGTTGTCGTCGGCCCGCAGTCTTTCCCCCCCCCCTTTCTCTCCAATACACCCTCTCAAATCCCCTTCTTTTTCATCCAGCAACAACACAACGCACACCGTAAATCGGATTCGAAAAAAAAAAAAAACATCAGGTTGTGTGCTTGTGCTTCGCGCGAGAGAGCCTTGTCAGCCGCAATAATAACCGTAAATCACCTCGCCATTACCGTGAAAACACAGGGACCAACAATAACGACCGTCTAAAGCGCGCAATTTCGAAAAAAAAAAAAAAGATTGGAGAAACAGAGGAGAGAGAGAGAGAGAGAGACTGCTGTTAAAAGAGAAGGAAGGAAGGGAGGGAAGAGAAGAAGTGAATACAAGTATATGAAGCAGCAACAGCAGAAACAACTAGTCGCGAAACGACACCTTCTTTAACAGAGAGAAAGAGAGAGAAAAAGAGATATCCCTCGGACGTAATTTCATTTTTTTCAATCTGTGCAACACGGCAGCAGAAGCAGCAGCAGCAGCAGCTCGAAACCATTTACGCAAAACGTCACCAGCATTTTACTTTCTCTCTTTTCCTCTTTCTCTTTACATTTACATTGAAGCATACACGATTGGCGAATCGTATACGATTCACCATACATATATCCATACAGCACAACTCATCGAAAAACGCAAAATCCCTCCGGATACTTAGTATAGATATAGGTATATGAAGACCGCTTAGAGTGGGGGGGGGGGGAGGATTATCATAGCATTCAAGCAATCGAAACTCTTCAACAGCAGCAGCAGCAAGTTCCGAGAGAGGGTAAAATAGAGATGAAGGGTATATAGAAGAGTTGGACGAGATAGGATCCACAGTATTACAGCAGCATCAGTCGGCTCCCGGCGGCTAGTCTACACAAGAGAAAAGCGTCTGCTTGCCGCTGAGAGGCCAGAATTTATTCGACGCGTCTTCCAACCTGCATACAACCCTCCTTTCTCCTCATCCTCCTCTTCCTCTCTTTACTCTGGCCATCGCTTCAAGCGTATGCACGTACGTACACGTTGCTGTTACCGCGGCTACGTTTCTCTCCATATTTTATGCACGCCGCTATACGTGAGCCACAGCAGCAGCAGCCGGGTCTCTTATATGCACGTAGCTGTAGCTGCTGTTGCTGCTACGCGTCTATCTATACACGGGGAATTGAAATAGCACAATAGACACACATTCTGCGCGAGCGAGTATAAGCGCAAAGGCCTCCGCGCGCGTAGAGTCGTTTTCTCTCTCTCTTTCTCTATGCTATATACGTATAGCGTATATAGCTAGCTTATAGCTAGCCAAACCATATACACGTTTACGCTAGCCGGCTGACAGGAGCCGACAGAGAAAGGTACAGCTTCTATAGGGGAAAGAGGTGAAGGGGGGGGGGAGGATAGGGTAAAAACTTTGCACCGCTCTCGCGCGCGCGTGCTTTCTGCATAATAGACACGTATAAAATTTATATATAAATGTATGTACATGCGTGTGTGTGTGTGTGTATGTGTGGGTTATGGTGGAGAGAGAGAGAGAAGGGAGTTTTATCGTATCTCGAGCATCGCTTATACAACTATATATACCTAATACGATGTTGGTTGTTCTTGTGTATAGAGAGAGATACGTAAGAAAATGTTTTATTAAGGTAAGCAGTGTATGAGAATGTAACGAGAAAATTTCGAGAGAAAGATGCTGCTTCTGTTGCTGCTTTTGCTACTGAAGTATTCTAGAAAACAGGTCGATTTGAAAGGGGTATATGTACGTGTGTGTGTGTATATATCTCTGTGTGTATTTGAAACGCGTCTCAATATCCGGACGATGCTCTATTTGCAATGCATTTTGTATCTAGTGAGTTTTGTAATATATATATATATATATATATATATATATATATATATATATATATATATATATGTAAACGTAAATAATAATAAAAAAAAATCTAGTTATATCAACGAATGTAAAATGAATATCAAGTGAACGTAAACATAGATAGAATACAGAAAAAAAAAATTTTTACAATTTTTCTTTATGATATAGACAACGAGAAAGCTATTCAATATCGCAAAATAAGATCAGACGTGGGGGGTTGAGTTCTAGTTTCGATAAAAGATTTGCCAACAAAATCACGGAGCAGTCGAGTTTCTACTTTTATAGTAGATATAATACATACAGCACAGATTTTTTTTATATAGTACTATATATATATATATATATATATATATTATTGTTCTTATTTCTTTCTCATCCGCGAAAACTACAAAAAGACACCCCAATGACTCAACTAAAAAAAAAAAAAAAAAAACCACGATATCCCTCAGCGAATAGACGCGTTCGTCCAGGCGAGAAAAGAATGAGTAAAAATAGTGAACCATCACATATTATATACTCACACATACACATCCACAGGATTCCCAACATAACCCAAGCTAAATTTAAATCTCCAATAACTCTCTCTCTCTCTATTTGTTTTTTTTTACCTTTTCTCTCTTTCTCTCTTCTTTCATTGTCTCCCTCGTGTCTAATGGAGAGAACGACGGGCCATCGTCGAGCAAATCTAGGATGATGAACGGCCTCGTGTGCACACGGCAGCAGCAGCAGTAGCCCCATAGCAAAACGTGAACGAAGAGCAAAGAGAAGAGAAGAGGAGGGTAGTGATGCTACTGCTGCTGCTGGACGCCACACGGGATTTTTGACATTATGCTCGCTGAATCTACATTGTAAATTTGGCATTATACGAAGATCGATGGCCTTTTTTTTTTTTTTTTTTTTGCCCTGGCCGGGCCTAACTCGCGGGCCCCTCCTCTCTCTTTTTTTTTTTGGACCCCCCCCCCTATCCGAATCCTGGACTCTCTACACCCCCATATTATACTCTCTCTATGTAGCTATGGGAAAATCGTGCGCGATATCGTCGCCTCGTGCGCGACGATAGACACGCCGTTCACCTACATTTACGTTCATACTAGCTTTCTTCGTCCTTCTTTTTTCCTCAATTCATTCTCTATTATACATAGCGCAGAGAGTTTGAAATTGATTAAATCGAGACACGTTTGGCCCATTATTCCCTTCCGCGAGGATCTTTGCAGTTATAATACACATATACACATAGAGGCTCTCAGCAATCGGTGACCGCGAAAGGACTATTACTGCTTCTGCTGTTATACCTATTTAGCGAGAAAGAAAGAAAGCTTGATGTTATTGTACCCTATACGTGATGCTTATATACGGTGTATATATATTTGGAAAAGGGAAAATACACGCGTTATAGCCTTAAAAGGACATTACTAATGAATAATTATTAGGGCGTTTTATCTTAATAGAGATACAATTAGGGGGGCTACCATTAGATTCGATTGAAATAGATGACATTGCGTATTTATATACGTACAAAAAGGTAGGGGATATAATGCTTTGGATGATAGGTATATAGGCAAAGAGGTCGAAATTTAATCAAAGAAGACAATTTGAAGAATATCAAACTATAATTTATACAAATCTTACCAGTTATAACGGACTCTTTTTTTTTTTATCTACTTAAAAATAAAATTAAAATATTTATGACTATAATTCTACTCGTATATAAATAACTCTTATTTATATATCGTTTAAAACAATCAAGCTCTTTGCTCATTAAGAACACACAGACAACAATGAAGAAAAAAAAAACTACAGCAAGCATTATAACTATATACACTGTATATAGCTAAGCATAAAATCGTATATAAATTTTCTTTATAATTACATCAAAACCCCTCTATTATCTATAGTTGATTCAAAGTAAAAACGCGCTTCTTGCGTTCCAGAAGCAAGTCAAGAAGATTATACATACAGACGTGTACCTATATATAGCTTTTAACTTTAGGTATGCCACCAACGCGCAAGCATCAATGGAATATTTCTTCATCCTGTGTTGGATATCGAGAAAGAGAGAGAGAGAGAAGAGCTTAGAGACTTTGAATCGAACGAGTATAGATAGGTTTATATCGGTATCGGGGTAAAAGGCGCGTGTAAGTCGATATGCGGCTAAAACACATCGATATATTTCATTGCGTTCGCAAATACAAATTTGCAAAGAGAAGGATGGTATATAGGTATATATATATAAGGTACCTATATATGCCAGAAACGATCGTTTGTATATGTGTACATACTTACCGGCGTTACGTTAATTGGATTTATATAAATCAGACTCTAAATATTACTGGAATTGGAGAGTCATGATCGCGCTAATCTGATATGAGTATACACACACACACGCAAGTTGCAGAAGTGATCGTATATATGTATGTATATATTAAAAAAGGCATTGTTTGAATTCACGCGCGTTCATCTGATTTTTGTAATAATCCGTAAGGGAGAGAAAGAGAATTCGCTTATATAAAGCTGCACATGTATACCCATGAAAAGTAATCTACGATAATACGACTTTTGCGATTATTGTAAATGTGATGTTTTATCAGATTTTATATTATATTTTTTTTTTTACTTATTGATTGTTTTTATGCGATTTAACAATTTTACCGTTACTATATGTAATTTTATTTTTTTTTAATATTTTGTATTTTTATAATTAATTTATAATAAACAAATAAAATAAAATGATAATTATTTTTTGTTCTTTTAAATAAGAAAAAAAATATACTTATTTTAAACGATTTCAACTAATGACAAAATGAATTTTAAATTAAAGGAGAGAGAGAGAGAGAGAGAGAGCCTATAGGCTATACGTATAGGTATACACATTGCCAAAGCATAAATACTTTACGAATCCTCATATCGAATTCACATCGTCGAAGATGCAAAAAGACCGCTTTTGTAATAAGAAACTTATACCAATAAGAGAGACAGAGACAGAGAGAGAGAGAGAGAGCGAGTAAGTATAGTAAGCCTTCCAAAAGTGCATCTTTGCCCACCCACCCCTTTCTTCGCAATTTCTTCTGCACTATAAACCCGTAAATTTTTTACTCTCTCTCTCTCTCTCTCTCTCTCTTTCTCTCTTCAACAAGCCATCGAGTTTCGCGTACACACACACACACACACCTTTTAATCTAATACAGCCGCTGGACTTTTTCAATTTGGCACGCAATAAGGGGGCCAAATCGAGACCCATAAGCACACCATCAGTGAACGAGCAGCGAAAGCTCGTTGAGAGAAGAAGAAGAAGAAGAAGAAGAAGAAGAAGACGAAGAAGAAGGTAAAGAAGAAGAGAAGAAAGGGTAAGAGCAGTAAAGAGAAGAAGGAGTAGGATGAGGAGAAGAAGAAGAGAGAAAAAGAGCAGGATCTCGCGAGGCTCGTCTTGTTGACTTAACGAGAGGCCTTTTTCCGCGTACGCTCGTTAAAAACAACGTGCGCGTCATTTCTCCCTTCCCTTCTCTCTCTCTCTCTCTCTCTCTCTCTCTCTCTCTCTCTCTTCAGCAGCAGCAACAGCAGCAGTACTCCCTTAGCCGTGCTTTTATATCTATACGCACACGAGCCTGTGCACTTCCCTTCTCCCCCACGTTTTCTCCTCCTCCCCCCTCCTACTATTACTACCTCGAGGATGAGAGAGAATGAGGCACGGAACCGTAGTATAGTCAGGCGCACGCTCGCGCGCATCCTCACTCTAGAGGAGAGAGAGAAAGAGAGAAAACTGGTTTACGAGGAGAGTTCTCTTCCTCTCTCATTCTTTCTACCTTTCTATCCTTTACGTTCTTCCTTTTATTCTCCTTTGGCCAGAGAGTCTGAGTATGGTGTTGCTGGTGCGCAGATGTGTGTATGTGTGTGTGTGTGTGTGTGTGTGTGTGTGTGTTGTGTGCGTGAGTGGGCAATCGGTAGCAGCAGTGGCGGCGGAACCGCGAGGATGAGCGATCGCTCCTTCTCCCTTTCGCGAGAGCGCGCGTGCACGCGTTATATAGGCGCCGCCGACGTTCCTCGATATCTTTTCTACGAACGAGAGAGTCAGCCGCGTGCCTTTTCCTTTCGTCCTTTTATTCCTTTTCTTTCTTTTTTCTTTTTTTTTTTGCTTTTGTGTGTGCAAGCACATGGCCAAATCGCAGACGAGAGTATGTTATATCTATACTGTATGTTGCAGGTGTACTAACTCTTGCGATCTTTAGCAACTCTGGACGTTTGTAGCTGAGTGTGTTAATTTTTTTTTTTTTTATTTCAAAATTGATTATCTTCTTTTTTCTTTTTTTTAAATGTATGTGTCTTGATTTTTGAGATCTCTGATTTGAGACGTTGATCAAAAACGATTTGTGGTATCATATGAATCTGTATGAATTCTTGGGACTTTTCTGAAAGAGAGACTGCGCAGACGGGGGGGGGGATGATGTCTTGACGTTGATGTATGAGATGTGTGTGGAAAACAGATGTTAAACTATATAGCGTGGAGAGCTTTATGTATATACATGAAAGCTCAAGGTTATATTATATGTGTGTATGCTGCCTGTTATATAGATATAATTTAATACCTAGTAAAATAATAATTAATTCTTGTTAACTTGAGTTTACAGAAATAATAATATTATTATTAATTATTACCACTAATATTCTGTAGAATATGAAATTAAGCTGTTGTAGCTAATTAAATTTTCACGACTTCATTTACCATGAATTATACGGTTGTATTTTATAACACTTGAAAATAGCAATATTGCTTCATTACTAAGCCCGCTTGACTTTTAGATAGATTTTTTGTTTTTGTTTCATCCAACACAAAAGTACTCGAATACAATACTACAGGTAAACCATTCCCTTTTAGATTCGCTAACATGAATATCGCCTTGCAAATTAAACAATTTTAATGTTCATAGTCCACTTAGAGTATTAAAGCAATTTAGTTGTGCCAATGGATGTGTGTATTGTGCACTTCTACCATTCATAAATTTTACTTCAAAAGCGGATTACGTTTTATTTAATCTTCTCTTCCGTTTCGTTTCGCGATTTTACTGTGTAATCCTATTTAGTTGAAAGTTGATACACACAATAGCCCCTTGCTGATATTTTTTAAAATCTTTCTCGAAACTAAAAAACTTTTTTTTTTATTTTCGACAATTGTTTTACGTATATACGATTTGAAAATTTTGTAAATTCCGATGTTAAATCAGAAAAGAGCAATTCCATACGATTAATCAAATTATACATTATTTTATTTTTTATTACAAATTGTAATCGAGCACATATGAATTTACAGGCATATATATATATCGAAAATATATGCATATTTTATCTAAAGCTGACATTTTGCGCAAATTATGGTTCGTGAAAAGTCAGTTACCAAGTAAAATATACATGCACGTCTGATCGAAATCTATTGAAACATGATGCTCCATTTGAAATGTGTACTCACACACAAACTACAAATGTAAAGAGAGGAATCCTTTTACATATGTAAATATATTTTTAGCGCAATATATGTACCTATATAAGCACTATACAACATAGATTTTACGTCTGAAATTAAATATATTTTTTTATTTTTTTCACGTAAAAAAAAATAAAAAAAGTTAAAATCAGACATTTATCTGGAGTTACAAACGTACCCAAATCGTGTCGAAAATTTTCAACACTTATAACCCAAAGTATAAATTTAAAAAACACGAATGTACCAAAAAAAAAGAAAGAAAAAAAATCTTGTCACACCATTTCCAGGTACGCAAAAATTTTCAAGTTTCAGCTTCACCTAAAGTCCACCTGGAGGAAATATAACGATATCACACACATACATACATACATACACACACCAAGTGGTCCAAAAGAACATGCAAGAGCACGAAAATAAAAATGCCGTCGAAAAGACATTCGCGTACGAAATTCGCGTAAAATTTCTCGTCTCGAATTCGCCCCTGTCTCTCGTCTTGCGAAAAATAAAGCGAGCGAAGCTCTCGCGTAAAAGAACGAGAGAAGAAATAATAAAAGAGAGTCAAGAGAAACGAGTGAGAAAGAAAGACGACGATCTCAAGAGACGACGACGACGACGACGAGGATGAGGACGATAGTGCGCAGAGGCGAAATCTCACACGTGTACCTGAATTTCATTTCCTGAAGTCTCTCTCTCTCTTGAGCGCGCGCCTGCTCGCGGCTCGTATAATTTATCGCTCCCCTTCCTCTCTCTTACTCTTTTACTCTTCTCATCTCTTATAAGCCAGCTCTCTTTTCGCAGCTCGTCTTCTTCTTCTTCTTCTTCAGCGCGTTTGTTTTGCAAGAAGACACGCGAGAGAGCAACAGTCGTCCCGCCGGGAGCGAGTTTGAATGCCGCTTCTCTCTCATTTTGCTTCCAAGAGAGAGAGAGAGAGAGAGAGAGAGAGAACTGTCGAGTCGCATCGGCGGCCTTAGCGGTCCTCCTGCCAGCCCCGTTTCCCGATCGTCTTTCGATTAATTTCAGCAAGAGAGTAGAGCGCCCCGTAAGTCTCAGATGACTCTCTCTCGCTTCATCTCTCTCTCTCTCTCTCTCTCTCTCTTGGTTTAGCCGCAGTTGTAGTAGTAGTAGTAGTATAGTAGTAGTAGTAGGACGAAAAGTCACGGAGGTGAGCTTTCGTCCGTGCTCGACCAAGCGCGAAGTAACATGGGCCGTCTTGGCGAAGCAAACTCAAGAGAGAGAGAGAGAGAGAGAGAGAGAGAGAGAGAGAGAGAGAGAGAGAGAGAGAGAGAGAGAGAGAGAGAGAGAGCGAGAGAGAGAGAGAGAGAGAGATATGAAGAGAAGACGTATATATCAGGCTTTCAGGTCAACGTGCCGCTGCTCTCTACAGCTGCGAGGGCGAGTGTGGTAACAGTCGGTTGGACGATTATTCGGTACGCGAAGTAACACATACACACACACAACGCAGAAGGAGGCGTCGTCTCTTTTTGCCTCCCTTCGAGCGATGGCTCTTTTTTTTAACGTTTTTCTGGCCCTCCTTGCGCTTTGTTCTTTAGTTATACATGCGGGCGTGTGTACAACAGGGTGTTGAGGAAAGGAAAGAGAGAGAGAATGCGAGCATAAGGCCGTAACAGGATCTAGATGAAAAAAGGCATACACTGCACTGTTGTACTTTGTGTGCTGTTGAGAGCGGAAAAACAGAGTAGGGTATAATATAGTATAGACTCTTTATGAAAATGATGGTGTAGAATGAATGAACGTTGGGAAAATCGTATTGGGAGATCAAAAAGTCATTGAGATGAAGTTTTGTTTATTTAAATTGATTCTGCTGTTTGTATGCTGATGTTGTAATCTGTATATAGACGATGACGATAAAATTGTAGGGATTGGCTTGAGATAATTGCTAGTGATGGCTGGTTTATATCGTCGTAGTAGTAGGAGATATGTTGGATCGTCAATGTTGTGTTTTTATGCTGTTTGTTATCGATTAACGATGTACCGAATTGCAATTAGTATGATAGTCACATGAAGTTTCTTTTTTTTTTCTTTTATCAAAAGATATCACGAAACGAAATTTTTTGATATAATCAAAAAAATAAACTCGACTCGAGTATAGAACTTCGTTATAGTTCAACGCTCGAAAAAATCTACAACTGCATAAAGTTTTGCAATTTTTTGGAAAAAAAAAAATAAAATAAAATAATGAAACATACATATACATACACACATATACAACTGGGTATAGTTCGAAGTATACAGGTAGTAAAAAAGAAAATTGTTGAGCTGTGAGCTTGTAACCTGCCCTCTCTTTCTTTTTCTCTTGTATAGATCTCGTATCTACGCTTCAGTAGAAACGGCCAGACACAGTCAGACAATAGGTCTCGAAAAAAATATTCCACTCTCCTCTCTCTCTCTCTCTCTTTCGGTTCATGGAATTTCTCTCCTGCTTTCTCATCACTGGAATCGTAAAATTCTTTTTACTATCGTTTTGCCGCTTTTCCAATTATTCTCTTCGAATAAATAATTCTCGCCGTAGAAGCAAAAAGCTTATAACTGTTGATCAATTCTCTCTCTCTCTCTCTCTATCTCTTGCTGCACTATATACCTGCACTAACGAGCATCTTCTTTTTCATCGTCTCGTATCCTCTCTCTTTCTTTCTCTTTCCTGTAATCGAAAAATCAAGCAAGAATCCATCAAGAAAAAGAAAATATACGAGAGATAGGAAGAAGGAGGAGGAGGAGGAGGAGAAGAAGAAGATCGCGTACAGTAAGTATACACTCTCTCTCTCTTAAGTTGCTTGCCAACAAAGTGAAAACACGTGCAGCAAGCGAATTTTTAATGTGAAATTCTGTTCGACTACATAATATTTAATTAAGAAGCCTCTCCTTGGTGCATCGTGTCTTCTTCTATGTATACACCGTACCGGCTTTATGTACCGTGAGTGTGTACCTATATATGCGTATACACATATAGCAAGTTACTTTACCGTGTTATATATATGTACTTTCGTGCTGAGAGCTACATGTGAGAGAAGAGAGAGAGAGAGAGAGAGAGAGAGGGAAAAAGTTTGGCTATAAATTATTCAATTTGTTTTGCAAAATTATGATTTTTTAATTACAAAACTTGGACTTTGTAAATAAAAAAAAAAAAATTAATTTTTTATTTTTTAATTTTATTTTTGAGTTTAATAAAATTTAAATGTAGGTGCTTGGTAATATATACGAAATAAATAAAATTTCGTATAAATAACCAGTGTGTAAATACATATAATTATATACATATTATTATAAAACAGCTCATTAAAATTCAAATATTACGTATTATTTACTTTGATATAACATACGAGTTTTTAAATATATTTATACATACATATAATTCCCCTTAATTATGCAACGATGAAAGCTTAATTCCCATATTATTATTATTATTTTTTTTTTAACTTCTCCCTCGTCCCGATTATCTCATAAATAAGAATGAAAATATATATAACTCTCTCAATCTCTCTCTTTCGAGATTGCAGCAAGATGACATCACAATGTTAAATCGTGCTTAACGTGACGTCACAATAGAAGCCCAAATACTCCATATAAACTTTCGCAAACCCCATTCGCCTTTTCAGCACACCATACCACCATACCACCATCACCATCACGTGTGCAATAAGAGAAGAGAAAAACGAATGCACCTTTCGAACAACATATTTAAACATCTCGTGAGTTGCCGTAATATATAAATGAGATAGATCATAATTTTTTTTTTTTTTTTTTTTAAACTCAAAAGAGTATATCAGGAATTTCGATCCATACATCATTACGAAAGTAATCAAGATTATAAATGTTAAAAATACAGCTAACGAAAATTCATAATTAGCAATTGAATTTCATTTTAGTACATACATATTGCTATATGTTCATTGATGTTTAGTATTGTATAGAAAATAAATTTGCGTTAATCGCAGCTGGTTATATATATTTTTTTACCAATTATAATTGCTGCAAGATATTGAGTTTAAAAAAATATTTTAAATACTTTTTAACATATAACTAAAGCAAATTGAGCATTCAAAGAAAATTCTAGATACGATTTCACCATTACTTTCACTTAATACCAATCTCTCAATAGAAAATTGAAAAAAAAAAACACTCTAAGATAAGAATTAAAAAAAAAAATCCAATTAATAAATCACGCAAAACCTAAATAAAAAAATAAAATCCTACAAAATACCAATATTCAACTAAAATTCTAACCACTCTTGTTATACGCATAATCCATTGCATCAGCAAGGTCATTGCACACATAGAGACAAGATCCTCCATCTGCCAATAAAATCCAACCGAATTACCAGTACAACGTCGATTACAAACCCACTATACAGAGAAGCACAAGAATTCGTCTCTCTGAGAACTATACACATGATATATATAGGAGTAAGAGGAGAATATACATCTCGCGTCTCAAACGTTAAAAGCTTTGCATCCCGATTCCCGGGGTTCTTGTCTCATCTCGCGCGGGTATGAGATGAGAATGACTATTGCTTGAAGTTGCTGAGGCGTTAAGCGGAATGCCGATGCGCGCATACCTTAAGAGAGAGAGAGAGAGAGAGAGAGAGAGAGAGAGAGAGAGAGAGAGAGAGAGAGAGATGAGATGACACGAAAGCAGTGTACGAGAGAGAAACTTGCAGCATACACACCAGTATGAGACTCTACACCCCGCCTTTCCATCCTCTGGAATTCCGCGATTGGATCTCTCTCTCTCTCTTCTTGCTTTTGGCTCTTTTGGCGCCATGCATCTTTCGTACATACGAGAACTCACCTATATACGGAGACGAAATTCAAACTACGAGGTGTAATAACGCGATATCTCTTGAAAGAGAGAGAGAAACGTTCTATTCGCTATTTGGTTTCTCCAAGCTTCCCAGAAGCTTTACACCAAAAACTGAGTGATGTCGAATTTTGTGGTCGCATCGAATCCTTGAGGTCCTCATTCTCTGTCTTTTAACAAGAAATTTCTCTAATAGTTGATCCATTTGCTTTGTGAAATTTAATCGATGGATATTTACATACTTGACTGAGCTTTGTAATTTTCTTCAAGCATTCCCACGCTTTGCGTAATCTCATTGGGTCGTCGACGACGTTGTCGTCGTTGCTAATTTTACTATACCCGCATATCGTTGCTCTAGTATTTCTTTAGACGACAAAATAATAAAAACTTTTATTCTTTGAAAAATTCCAGTACGAAAAGGAGATCTCGTAAATTTACCATAATGTAATACTTCGAATAAATGCAACAACAATAACAACAATAATCTCGATCTTATGTGTGTATTAAGCAAGAAACGACACATCTTTTATCCTGCTCTACATATCCTTCCTTAGTGCACACTATAGCATCGATTTTCAAAAAATTCAACTATAGAGTTTTTTGAAATTCTAGCTAACATTATCCCTTCCCTTCTATTTTTCTTGGTACCAAGTAACGTTGGTTTGGATAAGCAGCATAAAAGCCAAGCTGTATGTATGTGTACAAGAAGAAAACGTTAGCCTCATCCGCAGCAGCATATAACAACAACAACAACGCGGGTACCTGGTATTCAGATTCCTTGATATCTTGACAGCCCTCTTCTGAGCTCGTCCTCTTTTACCTCCCACTCTTTCTCTCTCTCTTTCTTTTCTTTTCTTTGTTGCTATTTTCCAACGCTCGCGTACAGCAGGAGCAACAGCTTCGGGGGTCTACTCTTTCCCAACTTCTATCCCCTTCACTCTTATATATAAACTCTTTCCTCTTCTCTATATACATACACATACACACATGTATATGTTCTCGTGTCTTGGGGAGGAGGTCTTATCGGTAAGGGAGAGCGGGCCTCCATGTGCGCTTGATGGGCAAAAATCCGGCGCATGGGTCGTGCGCCAGGCCCCTTCCCTTGTATATATATAAAGCTGCTGCTGCTATCTCGTCGCTCCCGCGACCGCCGTCGTTCCATACACTCCTCCTCCTCCCACCCTTCTTCTATCTTCCTGCTGCCTCTCTCGGCAGCGTTTAAAAATCGCCGAACTCAACTCAACTCCCTCTCTCTCTCTCCCTCTATAAGATCATTGTTGCCCCGTCGCCTCGTGAGAGCCGCGCATGTTATGTGTCTGTATGGCGCGCTGGAGAACAACGCGAAAGGGGTAGGGGGGAAAGGAAGGTAAAAGGGGAATCGAGGTAAGAGATAGACGCGAGGCATTGCCCCAGTTGCAGCAGCAGCAGCGGCAGCGTTGGAGGCCACATTTTTATGTATGACTCGCTGCGGCATGCCACTGCTGTTGCTGCTGCTGCTGCTGCTGCTGTGTGCGCATAACCTGCCGGAGGATGAAGTCGAGAGAGGACTTTCGTCCTGGCGCACCGCTCACGTCTCTCTTGGCCCGCTCTTATATTATACGCTCTCTTTCTCTTTACCTCCATTCTACTTCTTTTCCCTTTCTCTCTTTGTTCGTGCTTGCTCTCTCTCGCTCTCCACCCGTACTCTCGTTCTTCTTTTTTTTTTCTGGGTGTCGACGGGACTGAAGGGGCAATTTGTCGCTGACGGTCTGATGAAGCCGGACAGTGCTGCTTAACGCATTTTTTTCGCGCCTGCATACACGTCAGAGATAATAGATTAAGAATTTGACGGGCAAATTTTGAAATTACTTTGACGCCTACGCGTTCAAGCATTTTTTGATTTTTGATGCTTGATCGTGTGTGTAAGCTTTTTCAAAAAAAGGGAAGGGGGGGGAGATTAAATAAAAAAAAGGATGATTTAATTGATTGAGAATAATGTGAGGTAGTAGCTTGTAAGGTAAATTTCTTATCGATTAAATTCAATTAGAGAATTATTTATAAGATTAATAAATTTTATTGTTATATTCTTTTTTTTCTACTTTTTTTTTTAATACGTAGGTATATTATATTCGTTTTCGAGGTGCATAATTAACATTGGAAAATCGTATGTATTCATAAATGTAAATTGAAAACTTGTTTATGGATACGAATATGTAAATAATTTTTTTTTTTTAAGTAGAGAAACACATACACATACGAAGTTAAATTACAAAATTTTGTAAATTAACAAAAGTGACTTTAAAAACGTGGTCAACCACGCGTAATACCATTAAAAAATTTCCATATTCATATAAACAATTTTTACCCTGCACGAATTATTTCCTCATCAAGTCAACTATCTAGATTTATTAAAAAAAAAAATGAATAAATGAAAAAAAAAAGGAATCTATTTTGATTCTATGGGTGTACGCAATTTTCTAATTTGCATCTCAAAGCTTTGGAAAATAAAAAACCAGGCCAGTCATCTCACGCTCTCTTATAATCTTTTTTTTTTTTAACTCAAAGCAGCGCATGCCTGCTCTAAATCGTGACTTGTTGATATAAGTTCACGCTAGAAAAATCTTCAACTTCCTTTGACACTATACGCACATACATCTTTTTTTTTCTAGAGCTTTATATATTACGTGTCACCTTTTTTTATCATACCATAAGGTATAGATGTTTTTACTTGCCTCCTCACGCCTGATAATATTCTTATTAAAGTATATATTATAGAGATTTGCTCTTATGGAAGTTGAAAGGAGAACGGAATTTAATTGGTCGACTCAAGGTTACTTCCGAGCGATCGAGCGTCAGCACACGCCAGAATTGACTTCCCCTCGTAAGAGAGAGGTAGAGAGAGATAGAGGTAGAGAGAAAAGCTCTTCTCTTATAGGCGCCACAAATGAATGAATCGGTTTGTTCTGCCAGTTAGGAAATTAGGTTGCAGCTAATTAAGTGTACGTTTGAATGCTCCTCAAGTGTTCAACTGCCGGCGAGATGTTGATTTGAATGGCCCTTGGTGTACTCTCATTCTCTCTCTCTCTCTTTCTCTTCTGAGAGAGAGAGAGAATGAGAAGCACACCATAGCCATCAAGTATGTGTGTGTGTGTATATGTGTGGTTGCTTTAACGTTTCAATGAGCCGTTGCTACTCTCCCTATATACCGCAAAATCCACTTTACCAGACGACGACGACGACGACGAAACGAATTAATTGGGTTTTTAGAACACACCTTGGTAATTGCGATTGTCCGTTCTTGGATGACGGTACAATGGACAGGAAGATGCTTTAACAGCAGCAGTAACAGGCAAATGGTATACACAAGATTTCAGGATGTAAAAAAAAAAAAAGAATGAGGATAAGAGAAAGAACATTGCTGTTGCCGCTTAATAAATAACCACAGAGATGTTTAGGAATGCTTGAAAAACCGTTCGCTTAACATAATGAGAGGGAAGGGGAGGAAGAAGCCTCATGCAAGTGCCGTTACGCAACGTAGATTTAAAGGACGCTATCGTTTTTCAAAATCAACGTGATGATGATGATGATGATGATGCCAGGCTTCACTTGGTTAAAGGAGAACGAGAGTCAACCAAGATTCTCGTTATTATAATACAGGCCAGGCGTTGAAGAAATTGTTTTTTTTTTTTTTTTTGGTCTTTTTTAAGATCAGCAAGTTTAAAACGACAGAAAGAGAGAGAGAGAGAGAGAGAGAGAGAGAGAAATGACTTGGCATCATTTCTCTGTACCGGAAAGAAAGAAAGAAACGAAAAAAAAAATGAAAAATAAAAGAAAGAGATGAGCATAAGGGTAAAAGAGAGAGAGAGAGAGAGTGAGTCGATCGTTTTGCATTATGACCGCACATATAGAGTCATGCAGCGTATGCGTTTGTCGAGCAAACCCAAGCGATTCATCATATTTCTACAACTCGACTGTAGGAGCAGAATCAACTCAGCTTGGTGGAAAAAGTGCCGGTCCGAGTCTCGTTGTCCAATGCAAAAGCAGTGTGTAAGCGAAACTCGCTCTTTCGGATTCTCTCTTGGACTATACTACTACTACTGTAGCAAAAACGAAAAAGAGACCGACTTTCGACCTATATGGAAAACTATGCTGTCTCTCTTGGAAGGTTATAATGCGAAAGAGAGGGAAGAGAGTTTCGAGGGTAAATGCTATTTCTTCAGTCCCCTTACCCTTACTCATCTACACTTTGCTATACTGGACTAGCACAATATTATGCTTCGGTTGACTGAATTTGGATTTATTCGTCGAATGAAAGCACAAGCGAAAAATGTGCATAATCAAGAAGTTATAGATATGATCTCTTGCTTACTCTCTTTTGGATTTCCAAGAGAGAGAGAGAGCAAGCAGCTGCCTGAGAAATATATTGCGTTTGGCTTGTCATTAGTAAATACTAGGATGATGAAATAATTTTTTTTTTCTTCTTTTTAAGTGGTTATCTGGTCAGTTTTCAGTGGTTAATTTCAGATTTCGAGGAAGATTTTTAATTATTCGGATATTATCATTACTGTGGTCAAACTTAAAAAAAAATATATCACAATTTTTTTTAATCTCAATTCAGTAATTATTATAATGTCGGTATAATTCAAGTGCAATTCCTGGTAAAATAAAACATAAGACTTGTATACAGACCAAAAAATAAAATAAAAAAAATTGACTGTTAAATTACCGAACCAAATCGATCCAAAAGATCATCCAAAAGAGAAAGAAAAAAAGAGACAGAATATACGTACTAACGATCAATCGTAAATTAACCTCATCGGAAATAATAATTTAAAATCGAGGTTCGTTATATCATTCTCTCTCTCTCTCAAGCCATCATTTCCACGTCCACTTAAAACTTCTTACTTTGACAGTTACCTATATATCGACCACTCATTCCTACAATAACATCATCATCATCATCATCATTATCATTATCATTATCATTGACGTACTAAACCAACTTCAATAGCAAATCTACCCCCTATCTCACACATGACAACACACACACGCTCACGCACATGCACACCTAGGTAGATTTATACACATCTATAAATAAATCGATCACCTAGCAAGCCAAGCCAAGCAAAGCAGAGAGAGAGAGAGAGAGTATGAGTGAAATCTCTCTACATGCTCTGCGAAATCTCAAGCAAAGCTCCATACGACAGGTTGTCGTAATCGGTGAAGGCAAGCAAAGCAGAGCTCAAAGAAGACACATGAAAGGGGGGAAGGAAAGGCATAAGAGAACGATGATGGATAGACAGAGGATGAGTGAGCCTAACCAGGGGACGACGCATCTCTCGTAGACCCCAGAGTCAAAGAAGAGAGAGAGAGAGAGAGAGAGAGAGAGAGTTAAGCTTACCGCTTTGTACCTTTCCTTCATCTCTTCTCTGCCAGACATACATATATAGATACTCTCTACTATATAGCAGTGGTTGAGTCGAGGCCCCTGCGGCTAGTTCACTCTCTTCTCTCTCTCTCAGCTCCTTTTAAATTTGCAAGCGGCTCTCTTCCCGAAAGATCTCTCACCACCACCAGTTACAGCAGCAGCCACTGACTTTTCTCTTCTTCGCTCATTTCTCTTTCTCGTTTCCATTCTCGTTTTCCACAATTTCAAGAAAGATAGAGAGGAGAAAGAGAGAAGCATCAGGGGTCTCTCAGAGGTTGCATTCAAAAGAAGAAGAAGAATAAGAGAGTAGTAACTTCCAGAGCTGCGGGTACATTTGTATATAGAGAGAGGATGAAGCTGCGGAAAAGAAGAGGAGGAGGAGGAGAGTTCGCGGTGGTGGTGGTGGTGGCTTGGGCTCTTCGCTTCCTTTGTAACCATCGTCCGAGCTTCTGCGTGTGCTCTTTCTCTCTTTCTCTTTCTCTCTTGTCCGATAAATATACCCTCTGGCAGTATAATCCAAGTGCTCTCATCTCTCCAGTCTCTCTCTCTCTTTCTCTTTCCTCTAAACCGCGTAGTCTCTCTCTTCTGTGCTCTCTCGCTACACTGTGTGTATATGCTGTAGCCTTTTTCCAAGGGCCAGGATATGCGGCGTGCCGGTAGTAGTAGTAGTAGTAGTAGCTTCTGAGAACCTGCCCGCGGAGGTTCGCGAAGCAGCAGCAGCAACGACCACCACCATCACCACCACTACTACTATTACTACTACTACTACTACTACGAGTACCATCGTAGCCACCGTAGCCACCACCGACGCTGTTCATTCTCCCTTTCTTCTTTACTCTCTCTCTCTCTCTCTCTCTCTCTTCTCTCTTCCTCTCTCCGCTTCGCCACTCTCAGCCACTTATCCACACGCGCCTCAACTGCTGCTGCTGTTGCTACGAATGGTTGTGTGCATGCGCGCACACAGCTCTCTCCTCGGCTCTCTCTCTCTCTCCCTTGCGATCATCGTTTCCTCAACAGTCTCACTCTTTTCTCTCTTTTTACTATACAGCCTCTTCTTCTTCTTCTTCTTCATCTTGGCCGACGCCGTTTGCTGTACATATAAGCAAAAGAGCGACCGCTTACGCAAATATATCACCAAGGCGATATTTCGTTATTCCCCTCCTTCCTTCCTTCTACCTATACTAAAAAAGACCGCTGCTACTACTACTACTACAGTCGACAACGTCAGCTTTCTTTTTCTTTTTTTTTCTTTCTTTTTTATTTATATATTTCAACTTCTTATCGTCGAAGGACGTGTATATGCGGTGACGATGCTACAATCGAACAGTAAGCGGAAGGGAAAGATGAAAGAAAGAAAGAAAGAAAGAAAGAAGGAGAGAAATAAGAAAAAAGGGCTATATAGCGACAGAAACGGCGGCTTGTCGATCGTCCCGCGGGGACAACTCGCTCGCGTATTTCCCGGTGGACGTTATAACGCATATACACACAGACAGACATGTATTGCACTATATGGTGTGTGCCCTAACGGCATACGCGCTTTTTCTTTCCACCTTATAGTACCATCACTCCCCCCCCCCTCTCTCTCTCTCACTCCTCTTATTTCCCCATATTCAAGATGACCTGCACGTAAACACATACTTATAAGCCACCGCTTCTTCTTCTTCGTTTTTTTTTCTTTCTTCTTTACGCTTTTATGCGTACCCCGAGAATTTTTATAGGCTCTCTTGCAAGGCATGATGATTGGGGGAAACATCGGCATCCCAGAAGGTTTGCGCACATACATATATTATACATACACACAGATGGAATACGAGCGATGCTCTTAATTAGATTAGCTGACGAGAGCAAAAGAGAGAGAGAGAGAAAGACGATTATCGTCGATCGGCTAATTAAGAATGAAACGCGGCCTATTATGAGCTTGAATTATGTTTAGTACCTTGGCGTTAAGTCTTCCGTATATATACGTATATATATATACTGTGTGCATTGGATAGAATGCTAATTCCTTAAGTCTTGTGTATAAGGATATATACTATATATAAGATCGAACGTGGGTGGTATTACGTTATACTGTGTATGTAGGTATGTATATGTATGTATGTATGTTGAAAAGTTAAGAAGCCGTAAGGGGTCGTGAGGTCGTGGGGAGTCTTGTATGTTTTTCAGTCGAATCGGAAATTCAAAAGGTGACGACAACTGCTTGCTTGCTTTCTTGCTTGCGTTGATACCGATGAGAGAAAATGGCTGAGGATGAAAAACAGGTTTTCGATGTAACTGTTGAATGAAATCGTTGTCGTTGTCGTCGTCGTAGCGTGGGTGGCTTAATTAATGACGAGTTTACTGTACTATATAGATTGACGAGATATATCTTGATTAAAATTAACTTAAGAAAAAAAAATTATATTTTCACTACTGAAATTTAACTGAGTTACATAGAAGTTATAAATGAAAGTGAAATCTAGGTTAGTATCGTGGTTACGAAAACTCTCTCTTTCTCTTTTCTCTTCTATTTTGCATGCAATCGAAATCATGTATCAAAAAACTTGGCCAACTGAAAATCATATTCTATTTTTTGCGAGTGTGTACTTTTTGGATGCCTTGCTTATCTCATGTTTTACAACGGATTTAAACGTTGAATTTCAGAGTATGAAAGTTATCACTCCAGAAGATGCAAAAACATTTTGGTGTGTACCTATACCTTATACTATGTATATATATGAAAGAAACAAGTAAACTTACGCGTACCTATATACAATCTGATGAAAATTCGCGCTCCAGGGAGGCGTATACAACCAGTGTAAGATGGATAGAGTGAGAGTAAGTGTATATAAACAAGCAAAAGAGAGTAAGAAAGAGAGTTGGCATAAATCTGATATCGGACATTTTTCTCTGAAAGATCCAAGTAGCGCGCGAGAAGCTATCCCCCTTTCTCCTACCACCTTCAATTCTTATCAAACAGAGAATGTATGTATGTATGTATGTTTGTGTATAGCGCTGCTGAATTTGATTATGAATCATACTTGAGACACCCAAACTAACTCCTTTTCCTTCTTCCGTAGCTGCAACTGCGCCTACTTTTTTTTCCACAGACTTCATCGTGCGAGTTCGCGAAAAAGAGAGAAAGAGAGAGAAGGAGGGAAGAGGGTGGGTGAGTGAGTAAACGTGACTGAAAGTATCGGAAACTGTAAACAGGTTTCTTTCTCTCTCTCTTACTCTGGTACAAGAGAAAGAGAGAAAGATCGTCCCGATTGGTGAACCGCGAGAGAATTTCGATTCGATTTATCGACGCCACTTTTTACGAAGATCGTAATCTCGTTTGCCGAGTTAAATCATACCCGCGCTCACGCGCTCGTTCACCACTCGCTTATGTAGCATATAGCATAGCATATATACGCACAAGTGAGAGAGAGAGAGACCCGCGGCTGCATATGGACATTCCTTATGTGGAATTCTTCCCTCTCTTTCTTCACCCTGCGTTTGCCCAGGGCTCGAATTATTTCGTAATGAACGAGTGAGGTGGAGTATCTCTCACAACGCACGCCTGGCAATTCAGCTCTGTATCTTATACCTTTTTCTTCTTCTTCTTATTATTCTTATTATTCTTCTTCTTCATCTGCTTTTCGACAACCACTACTATGCTACGCGAAATATCATCAGTTGCGTATGAAAAATATTATGGGCGATGCAGTGCATTGCAAGCACGTGACTTTCTATAAGGTGAATTTGGTATGTTAATTGCGATGCCGGCGCCACTTTAATGAATAAAAAATTATTTTAAAGGGGTTTTGTTTTATCTCGTAGCATTATTATGTGCTTGGGAATTTTGAATTCAGTAGAAATTAATTGATATGATGTTATATTTGTTGAAAAAAAGGGTGGAATTGGGGAACCAGTAGAAACAGACGTGTATGTTCAGACAATGTTAATAAGGGTATGTCTGCTTGTTGGATTATATATATTGCAATATTATTGTTATAATATTTTTAAAATTAGTTATTAATATTATTTAATTTAAATATTAATATAAAATAGGTATTAAATTCAAAGTAAACTTACAATTATTTTTATAAAATTGGTCATTTGTTTGAGTATTTATCAACGACATACCTGTAACAGAAAATAACAAAATTGATTATAATTCAATACAAAAATTAAAATATCAAAAATAGTTTAATTTAGAGTTTAAAAATTGTTTAGAGCAATAATAATAATAATGATATTTTATTATAACAATAATTCATTTTAAAATAAATCTCATTCCTATTGAAGACGATTCATTTATGTTATTTCAGTAAAAAATTTATCAGATACAATGAATATAAAACCCTTCAGTAATACATATATATATATATATAAAAAAGAAAAGGTAAATTTACTTAAATTATTTGAAAGTATCGCTTTTCAGACGCAAAGTATTATTTAGTATCCAATATATATAAACGAGAGAGATATCCAATTCATACACCATACCAATAATCTCAGTTTCGAATACATATAAAAATGGCCAAGCAACATGCGCAGACGAACATACACAAAAAAAATAAAAAATAAAAAAAAAATCATACCAACTACAAATCCATCAATAAAAGCCAGGGGGTATTCGCGCGACACAGCAGTAGCAGCAGCCGCAGTGCAACGCAATACAGTCACGGACAAGAGAGAGAGAGAGAGAGAGAGAGAGAGAGAGAGAGAGAGAGAGAGAGAGAGAGAGAGAGAGAGAGAGAGAGAGAGAGGGGCGCAAACTGGGAGGGCTCATAATACGAAAGATTAAACCTCGGCGGCGGCGGCAGCAGCAGTGGTGGTGGTGGGTATCGTCGAGTATCGGCTTACCGTAACAGCTGCACCAGCAGCCCATTGCTCTGGAGCACACATACACATATATATACAATACGTATACCATACGCTCGCTCCGTTAGCCGATCGGTTATGGCGTCCGGCGAAATATTTACATTTAGACTCGCTGTGCCCATAGAGGACGTTGTTGTATATGTAGTTGGACCCGGTCTACGTCGAAACCCGAGCCTTTATTGCCAGGGCGGCAAGCCCGCAAGCTAAAGCGCGAAACATACTCTTCTCCCTTCTTCCTCTTCTCCTCCTATATCTCTCATCCCAAGTCAAGGGAAATTCACGCTCAACCCCTTTTTTTGAACGATATAGCTTGTATGATTTTTTTTTTGTTGTTTTTGTTTGGTCGCCTGACGCTTGAAGGCCTGTCGATCCAGCCGGAAGAAATGACGAATATTCGCTTTTTCGCGTGTGTCTTTGAGCGCGGAAAAGCATGGGTGAACGACGACGACTTCGAATACGACGAGACGACGATGGCAACGATGGCAGTAGCGGCGGCGACGGCGGCAATGGCAGTGGTGGGTGCTGTTTGTTTTCTGGGAGACTGGCAGCCAACAAGCGCGGTAGAATAAAAACAAAGAAGAAGAAAAAAAAAACAACACGTCAACGAGTTTTTCTAAAAACAAAAAGTATAACAGAGGATGAGGAGGAGAGAGAGAGAAAAGGCCCGGAAAATGAAAAGCGGTGGACGCGTTTGCTTACTTAACCCTTCGGCGTTCTAGGGAATGATGGGAGAAGAGAGAGAGTCGAATGTATTTTTTTTGCGAGAGCGTACAGTAAAATAGAGAGAGAGAGAGAGAGAGAGAGAGAGAGAGAGAGAGAGAGAGAGAAAGAGGTATTGTGTGCACCATCGAACGAAACTGACGGCTGGCTAGCTTTTGGCGCGGGAGCGAATCGAGAGCAGTAGAAAATATTTCTTCGGCTAGCCACGTTGTGGCGGCAGCAGTAGCAGCAGCAATGGTTTTTTTTTTTTTTTTTTTTTTTTTTTATTGTTTTTTTTTTTTTTTATTGTTTTTTTTTATTTTGATTTTTTTTTGCTTTTCTTCGTTTTTTTTTTTTTTTTTTTTGTTTTTTTTTTTTTTTTTTTTTTTTTTTTTTTGTT